>PJEN01008582.1:46354-86947 GCA_004024605.1 Pteronura brasiliensis | reverse complement strand
AAAATAAAATAAAATAATGGTGCTATAAACATGAGTGGATATATTTTTTTGAATAAGCATTTTTGTTTTATTTGGGTAAATACCCAGTAGTGGAATTACTGGAGCATATGGTAATTCTATTTTTAATTTTTTTTAAAGACTTCATTTATTTATTTGACAGAGAGAGATCACAAGTAGGCAGAGAGGCAGGCAGAGACAGAGGGGGAAGCAGGCTCCCGGCTGAGCAGAGAGCCCGATGCGGGGCTCGATCCCAGGACCCTGAGATCATGACCTGAGCCAAAGGCAGAGGCTTAACCCACTGAGCCACCCAGACGCCCCTATTTTTAATTTTTTTTAAGGAAGTTTCATGCTGTTTTGCACTATGCCCTACACCTGAAACTAATGTAACATTACGTGTCAACAATACTCAAATAAAAAACCTTAATAAAATGAACCTCACTCTTATATTAGTCCTGAGTTTAGTGTCAGCAGACTCTCCCAGAATAGCTCTCAGAAAAGAGCCTGACAGAATGAACCCCTGAAATCTCTAAAATCAAGGGAGGTGGAAGCTACACATTTGTTTTTGATAAGAAAACAAGTTTAGCAGCATGTTTCATCTCAAAAACAGGCTGGTCATTAGAGCTGCATTAGACTTCACTGTTGATTTATGGTGAAAGCAGCTAATTCAGAACCCCTCCATTCAGGACTGTGTGAGGAATGGTTTTATACTGCCCATGGAGACAGCAGGAATATACTAGAAGCATCATATTTTGTGAAACACGGTTAGTCTGCTTAAAAAAATAAATTTTCAAAACTTTTTAAGCATATGGAAACCACTGAAGGTAATTACAGGTAAATCCTCTGTTAAAGAAACCAGGACCCCCTAAAATACACTTAAATGTTAGAGTCCAAGTTTGGACTTAATTAGATTATATTTGCTTTTGAATCTATACTTTGTTTCTGCACTGATTCATATGGGTTCTTACCCTAAAAACATTTATGATGAAAAAATTACCATAATATGGACATTGGGGAGGGTATGTGCTATGGTGAGTGCTGTGAAGTGTGTAAACCTGCCGATTCACATACCTGTACCCCTGGGACTAATAATACATTATATGTTTATAAAAAATTACCATAAATATTATTATTAAAAGATTTTATTCATTTATTTGACAGAGACAGAGACAGCACGCAAGCAAGAGAAGCAGCAGAGGCAGAGGGAGAAGCAGATTCCCCACCGAGCAGGGAGCCCGATGCAGGGCTCGATCCCAGGACCCTGGGATCATGACCTGAGCCAAAGGCAAATAATTAGCTGAATGAGCTACCCAGGCATCCCAAGTTATAGATATTATTGAATGCAAATGGTGAAGTTTTTAAAAAAGATTTGATTCGTTTATTTATTTATTGAGAGAGAGGGAGCATGCATGTGTGCATGTGAGTGAGTTGCAGGTGGGGCAGAGGGAGAGAGAATCTCAAAGAGACATCGTGCTGAGCAGAGCCTGACACAGGGGCTCGACCCTATGGCCCTGAGATCATGACCAGAGCTGAAACCAAGAGTCAGATGTTTAACCAGCTGAGCCACCCAGGCGCCCGTAGAGTGAGTTTATAAACTTCTAGACATTATGTATAAGATGATGTATTTCTTTAGAGATAAGAAGTCATGTGCTTGGGGCACCCGGGTGGCTCAGTGGGTTGGGCCTCTGCCTTCAGCTCAGGTCATGGTCTCGGGCTCCTGGGATCGAGCCCCGCGTCAGTCTCTCTGCTCGGTGGGGAGCCTGCTTCCCCCTCTCTGCCTGCCTCTCTGCCTACTTGTGATCTCTCTTTCTGTCAAATAAGTAAATAAAATCTTTAAAAAAAAAACAAAAGTCACGTGCTTAGTGACGTTGAATCAGGATAGAAGACTAGTCACATTTCCCATAAATGTGGTTTTCACAGTCATGTTACTTGTAAAATCTTCACCAGTTTAATTAAGGTTTTGTGAATCTCAAATTCCAGGAGAAACCCAATGATACAGTTACTGCAGTATCAGGTTGCTAAACAACCAGTCTTTTTTTTTCCCCTCCAAAACAGGAAATCACTTTTAAGGGTGTTAAAAAAGATCTTTTAGACAGATCAAACCATGACATTGCATTTTCAGAGTCACTGCAGCTCAGCGGTTGTCTCAAGCAGTGCCGTTCTTGCCATGGGACTGGGAAAGCATCCTCAAGCCTGAGTTTGCACATTTCCTTCTTCCGATTTCCCTCCACCATCTGGCTCACCTGTGTCAGGCTCCATCCTGGACTCATTTCATTGGATTCTCCTTAGCATCCTGGGAGGAGAGGAGAACACTGTCCTTCCTGCACTGGGAGACAGGGAACTGAGACCCTGAGAGGTGCAGCCACCATTCTAAGGGCACTCAGAGTCCAGCTAGTGGTCTGGTTACAGATTGGTTCTCTTGTCTATCTGTCTCCCTGGTGGACATACCAAATCCTTGAGCTTCTTAGGTTAAAGTGAGGTTTGCCTCCCAGCCACTCAGGTATGCATTTACAGGTTCCTGGGCCTGGCCCCACACCTGCCACATGGTGATTTCAAAGCCACTGAGTCCAGAATCTGGATTTTCAACAGCTCCCCCCACGCCCTCAATAATTCTTCACTGCACACTGAAGTCGAAGCCACACCACCTGAGACTGCCTCCCATGTCCCTGGTTGCCTAGTTTGCGTCTTCTACCTTCTGGCTGAACTGGAGAATTGAATCATGGACTGGAGGATCGGGACACTTAGAAATCACTCACCATTAGGCGAAGGGGAGCTTGCCACAAGCCTCCCCGAATACAGCCAGGATTTGGATTCAAACTTGGCCTTCGGTCTCCTTTTTCCACATCACTGCCACTCCCGGGACATGCACAGATGGCAAAAGGAATGAAATGCTGGAGGTTTAATTTCTAGGTGTAAGGAGAAGAGTCTGGCCAGTAAGGACTGGAGGGATGGGAACCTTCGCAGAACCCTGGACCTAACCCCAAGTGGACCCTGGCAAGGAGCTCCCTCCTCACCCTTCAGTTGGGTGATCCTACGGCTACCTGGTCACAAGGACTGCCAGGAAAACCCACAGTGGCAGGTGCTGGGAAGTCCCACCTTTCCAGGAAGCTGGGGGCCTCTGCCATCTCTGAAGCTGCTCAGATCAGATTGTCCCTTACCCTGTCCACCCCTCCTCTTAGGCCTGTCAGAGGAGCACAAGGTAAAAGACTCAAGAGGGCAACCAGATGACCCCACAACAGACTGCCCCACAGAAGAAATCACGAGAGGCTGAGCCTGGCCATGTCTACACCATGGCTAAACCATTAGTCTGTGAATTACAAAAGATAGATTTTTTGGATTTGTTTTGGTTTGTTTTGCTTTGGGGCCTGACAAGCATCCTTTGCCCCTCTGTCTAGTAACAGAGGCCTCTTTCCTGTGGTTTGGGTAGAATAACTCCATGCCCTCCCCCACCCAACCTCAAGGCACAAACCTGACCCACGTCCTCCATCCTCCTAAGGGCAACAACGGAGTCACGGATGGCCATGTGACCCAAACTCCCCATATGACAGCCATCCCTAGAAATTGTGCCGTGGGCACTAGGGGAAAGGCACGACCTTGCTCTGCCATCTCAATGGGCACCGTGTACAGCCAGAGGTGTTGGTGACCATCCTTCCGGCCATGAAGGGAAAGCCTGACCCCAAATGGAGCCAACACGAAGACAGAGAGATGAGATGAGAGATACACAGAGACGGAGCCTGAGAGCATCCTTCAAATTTGCACCTCGCAGTATCCAAAGAGCCTAAGCCAGTATGTACCGTCCCTTTTTAAAACGAGCTTGAGTTAGGTTTCTGTCATTTGCAACACAGAGCGCTGGCTCTCTTCATTTTATGCATCTTAAATATGCCACATAGATTTAATGTATAATTTGTAATGAAATAATTTGTACATTTTAATAAGAAAATCCATGCCCGAGAGAGTCAACAAGTCAAAAGCTAAACTGTCAGTATGTTTCTGTTTAACAACTTTAAGGAATGAGAGATGACTTTCACTAGTGCTTTGTTCAAGACATTAAAATAATCACAAGTTCAAGTAGTTATATTAAGTGTACATACCTTTAGGGAGTCCCGTATCTTGAATGGGATATTTGTCTGTCTGACTGTGGAAACCAACAAAAGAAGGAGTTATTTTTAAACCCCATAGTTCAGTTATAAGAGCAAAGTGAAAAGAAATCTTTGTTTAGGGAAAGTCATAATTTTAGTTTAAAGCTTTGCAAGTTTCTAGCCATGGATTTATCAACAGGCCTGACCCATTGTTCGTTTTTATCCTCGGTCTATAAAAATGAAATCAAGGTTGACAAGAAGTTAATGTTGGAACATGAGACAGAATAAGGCTTCCAAACTGCTTCAGCTCTGACCGCTAAACCACACTTCCTCTCTTTTCTGCTGGGCTATTCCCCCCCACCCATTTCCTGTAGTTTAAAATTGAGGAGCATTTGTTATCGTGAATTATGGGGATAGACCCATTCTTGTCCCCATTTCTGTGGCATTCCTTTGGCTCAACAAGCCCATGAGCCAGGCTGTATCTCACTCATGTAGAGCTGTGTCCTGGCGTGAGTAGACAGGATTCAAAAGCCAACCAGCCTACCGACCGCACAAAGATCTACAAAGATCTACTCATTGCACACAGTTGTACACAGTTGCTCAGTGCACTGGCTGGCGGCAGTACCATAGGAGGGAATTCAAAATATCAAAGGCTCTTGCAATCACATATTTCTTTCCTGGTATCTCCATGCAGGTATTCTGGAAACTTTGCCTTCTGATTAAACAATGTGGTCATTCTCCGATGACTTCCATGAGCAGAATAGGAATGTGCCCAGTCTCCCTATCCTGTCCCTAACCCCTGCGCAGCTCCCACTCCCCATCTGGGCCTTTGGATCCATGCCTCCAGCCTTAAAAAAAAAAAAAAAAAAAAAAAAAAAAAGGCTGCACCTTCCAACTTGCCCGTAGGTCTCACTCATGTCTTCCTCTGACAGAAGAGAAAAACAAACAAATGTGGAACCAAGGATTTTGTTTTAAAACTCCTTCCTTGCAGTTTCTTTGGAGCTGAACAGTGAAGTTTCAGAACCTCTAGAAGCCTTAAACTCCTCTTCCACAGAAGAAATCAATCAATCCGTCATCAGTCATGGAGAACTTAAAGTCAAATTCTCCCTGAGACTAGATTCTTCTAGATAGTCTGGTCCCCGGAGCATAGAAAACACACCTGTATGGTAACACTTATCAGGCTGTTTTTAAAGTATGGACTTGCCTATTTCCTCAGATAGACTCATGAGGTTTTTCTTTTTTTTTTTTTTTTTTTTAAGAAAAAGGAACTATGATCTTTGCAGCCCCGCATTTTGACTCAGTGTTAAATAAATATCTACCAGAAGTCTGTGTGAAGGAACCCACAGGCTGGAGCAAATGTAGGTTTCCTGGAGAGACTGACATTTGAGCTTGGTGTGCAGAATGCCCAAGAACTCGGGTGACCAAGAGGAAGGAGCACGGTGGTCACAGGTGGTGGGCCCAGGGGAGCAAGTCCAGGTGGTGTGAAGTGTGACAAGTGTGGAAGCAGAGAGGCACACTGGAGGGGGACAGGGGAGGATAGGAAATGACAGAGCCAGTTTACATGGAAGATTCTGGAAGCAAGGTGAAAAGATTTAGGTGGGTGCCATTCCAGGTTCTTGGGAAGCTTGGCCCGTCCACCTTTGCTTTGTGTCCAGCGCTGAATATGGGAAGACATTTAACACAGTCTTGCAGGAACTCACACAAGCAAACAATTCCAGCACAGTCTGATTAAAAAGTAGGGGTTAGGCTGTAGAGAAAGGACACTACCAAGGCCCCAGGGTGAAGCAAAGAAAGCATCGCCTGGAAGGAAGCATACGAGTTCCTTAGTTGAGGAAGCTGGGAGATTTTCCTCGCTGCATGGAACAGTGTTAGTATCCCTGGAAGGTGAGAAGGTGTGGGGTGTTTCAGGTGCAGCAAAGAGCTACACATGACTGGCTCATCAGGAGGGTTGCTGAGATGAGGTCATGGAGAAACTCATCTGCCATGATGAGGAGCACAGATTTCATCCCAGGAGCCCCTGGAATGTTCTGGGCTGACATGCATCTCCCCCCCACAAAAATGTGTTGAAGTCCTAACCCTGAGTACCTCTACCTGGGACCTTATTTGAAAATAGGGTAGCTAGACATCTACAGACTTAGAGGACTAGTGAGGATGAGATCCCACCGGGGTAAGGGAGCCTCAATTCAACAGGACTGCTCTCCTTACAAGAGGAGAGACACAGAGATGGCCGCCCACAGGGAGAATCTGGCCACGGGCCAAGGCAGCAAAGACACTGGAGGGTCTGGAAGCTGAGAACCACTAGGGGTCGCCGACCACCACAGACGAGAAAGGATTCTTCCCCACCAGTTTTGGAGGGACGAGAAGGTCCCTGCCCTTTCCAACCTGCAGACATGGGGAGCACTTAGGTCATCCGCTGTGTGGTCTTATGTAGTGGCAGCCCCAGCAAACCGACCTAGGGAAGGTTTGGGGAAGTCACTGTGCCCCGGCACGGAAAAGTTGAGTAGAGGTGGAGATGGCTGTGACCCTAGGCGGGAAGAGAGCAGGAGTCCAAGAGCAGTGCGGGTCGGGTGCTGGGTAGGGGACTGGAAGGACAAACTGAGGGCACCTTCTAGCAGACAAAGGCCCTCGTTCAGGACCACAGCACAGGGAATAGGGAGTGACAGCCCCAGGGCTGGCCCATGCTCTGTCTTTCTGGAATGCAAGGACAGAGGATGTTTTCCTCTTGATTTCCACTGCGTGTCCAGCTTTGTCTCCAATGCTGCCCCCAATGAACTATGCAGTGGGGACTCAAGACTTAAGGACAAATCCCTCAAGACAGTGAGGTGCCTCGTGAATCACCAAAGACTTCAGGACATTTCATCAAATTATATTGACATATCTTTTACATCATTCTAACTACATTGATCAGGATTTTAATGGGCTGTGCAGTTCTTCTCCTCCAAACACTCTTTTATTTTTTTTAAAGGAGTGTGTCACCCCTATATGCACAATAACACGTGTAATGTTGCCAGAGGCGTGGATATGGTCATAACCAAGAGCCAGTACCACACAGGAGAGCAGGGCTCCTGTCTGGGTGACTTTTTATGAATCTGTGAACTTTCATCGCTTCATCTGTACAATGGGGTGGCTGTCCTCCCATCTCACTGATTACTTGGAGGATGAAGAACCATGTATGTGAAGTCCTTGGTAAGCCTTAAGCAGCAGACATGCCACAAGGTGGTTCTGGGAGGGTAGGGCAGGGACCGGAAGCCAGCTGCTGGGTCTGCATCCCACCTGGGCTGCTTCCAATGTGGGCGACTTACTCCAACCCCTGAGTCTCAGTTATTCATGTGTGAAATGGGCAGTGCTTACCTTACAGGGTTATTGCAGGGAATAAATGCAGTAACATGAGTGAATCAAACATCTGTGCCTGCTGGCCCCCAGTAACTGTATACTAGTCCTGTTTTTGCCTTCCATCTCACACTAAATATTTTGAACTTTGAAGAAGGGGAAGTTAAACAGAGGACTGACAAGTATTAAAAATAGGCAAGAATACAAAGACCTGATATAATCTAAGAAGATCACAAGAACAGAATCCAATACCATTTTTAGCCCTGAGAAACCCAAACTTCATTACATCACAGAGAACACCGCAATAAAGAAATTTATCTTGGGAACACCTGACTTTGGGGTTTCTGATCTTCGTGTAAATACTGAGCAATAAAAAAATAAAGGGAAAAAAGAAATAACAAGAGTTGTCACCACTGATGTAAAGACTGTAACCTACTGGGTTAAGGGATAATGTGCTAGGGTCTGTGTCTTCCACTGGCTCCTTTGCTATCTGATCTGTAAGAAACAAAACAAAACAAGACAAAAAATGGAGATTATTTTAATGTAAGAGCACAGATGTGTCCTTTGAGAACTTCCTATCGATGCAAACTACCCTTGTCACTGGAAACAAAACAGGAAGGAATGGGGTCAGATAGCACCAAGAAAGAGATTAAGACAAACTTTTCTTAAAAAACAACAACAACAACAACAAACAACAAACAACAACAAAAATCACACCATATTTTAGACAGTTCACTTGTAGAGATCTACAGACACTCGGAGTTCTACGTAACTATGGATATGCAGACGTGGTACCCATGACTCTTTGGCATAATTTTTTAAAAAGATTTTATTTATTTATTTGACAGACAGAGATCACAAGTAAGCAGAGAGGCAGGCAGAGAGAGAGGGAAGCAGATTCTCTGCTGAGCAGAGAGCCCAATGCGGGGATCCCAGGACCCTGGGATCATGACCTGAGCCGAAGGCAGAGGCTTTAACCCACTGAGCCACCCAGGCGCTCCTCTTTGGTATAATTTGATTATAACTTTGAGCAGGAATGACATGATCCAGATTTCTTCTTTTCTCCATGTTTCCCACTCCTCTGTAATTTTTTTAAATCATTTTAAAATATTAAGCTTCTGGCTGTGGTTTAGGTAAATTAATAAAGTCAGCAATCTCCTGGGATTATCATCAAACAAAAAGTGATTTTTCACTTCCCAAAATTTTGCTTCTCATTTATTACTAGTTGCATTTAAGAAACCAAATGAGGAAAAACAGAAAAAGGTATAGGCCTTGGTTGAGGCCACCACTAGATCTGAAGAATTTGTTCAAAGTAGAAAAGAGCTCACACTCCAAGACACCTGACCAGACATCTGCCAGAAAACTATGTTAATGAAGACCCAAATCTGTTTGAGTGGAGCCCTCTAGATATGTGCGGTGCACAACCTACAAAACCCTAAGTGTAAGCCTTAAATCAGCCAAGAGTCAACTTAAGCTGAATTAAGTAAACACTGTGGATAAGGCACCAGGCCCAGGAAATGCCTTTGGGGATCCAAACGAGCACATCAAGACGATTTATTGATATATTCATTTACGTTTGTTCTCCCTCACTGTCTCCCTTCTAGAATGTATCTGGGCTTTCCACAGGTCTCTGCCTGGCAGGTGCTGAAAATGCCCAGAGGAGAATGTGTGTGAAGTGTGAAGGGAACATCTGTTTGTTTTACGACAGCCTCGTCACTAGGGAGATTAAATGAAGTGGCCCAGAGGAGTGAGGACGAACAGAGATGGCCTTCTGCCAGCATCCTCCCAAGGAAATGGGGACAGACGTCTGCAGTCGCACAAGCAGGGACAACGCCCTGGTCCCTAGAAGGGCCCAGAGGTAGCAAGGCCACATCAGGGGATGCACAAAGGGGACTTCCCCGCACTAGCAAAGAAACCCATGATATGTGCCTGGCCCCAAAGCAGAGGGTTGCTGGAGCTCAGGGGTTTTCTATGGCTCAGACCCCGAGGATATCAATGCCTACTGAGCTGCCTCCCTGGTTGTCCCAGCAGCACATCATCCTCTCACACCCTTGTGTGACCCTAAAGAGGGGACCAGGGCTCCTAGTTCGGACTGAGATGGAATCTCCTAGCAGCCCAGTAGAATACAGACTCGAATATGGATTTAAATCCATGTAAAGAAAGTAAGAACCACTTGTGCTAATTTCACCCTGAGTTGGCAGGGCTTCTGCCGCCCAGGTAATGGGCACTTACACCACAGGGCACCCAGAATGATATGGAAATGAGAGGGGCAGCCCCTGCCCAGCCTGGGGTGCACAGGGCTGGGGGCAGAGGGGAAGAGCAGCAGGAGAGTAGAGCCTGCAGGGGAACTGACAGCTGGGCCTGGAAGGAGGAGCTAAAGTGAGCCAGGAGAAGGGGTTGTGTAGGGGAATGCATTGTAGATAGAAGGAACAGCACAGGTGAAGGCTAAGAGATGAGAAAGAACACGACATATTAGTGTGCTTAAGATATGTCCGGCCAGACACACGGAGTTTGGTTTTTGTGTTTTTCCTTTCCATCCTTCTTGTTCTGGTTCCTGGCTGCGGGGAGAGTGGGTGGCAGAGGCCACCTCAAGTTCCTTCCTCACCCGCCCCCCCGCCGCCCCTTGCAGCCTTGTCTCCACAATTCCATTTTCACTGAAGTGTAGCTGGACAGTAATACTTTAAAACATGCCCCCACCAGGGGTGTGGGGTGTACATTAGCAGGTGACAACAGTGGAATTTCAGGTCCATGGGCTGTGCAGCGCCTGGGGAGCTGGGGTGTGCGTGTTGAGGGGGCGAGGGGGAGGTGGTTTCTAAACAACCCTCAACAAGATCCATGCAGACACCACCCACTGCATTCGAGACAAGTAAGTTCTGTTTCCTAAAGAAACACAAGCATGAGAGGAAAGAAACGGAGGACATTGCTGGGAAAGGCAGAATTACACCAAGAGTGGCAGCAAGGATGCCGACAGCATAGTCAAAAGGAAGGCACGGTGGGCTTGGGTGCAGAAGGCCTTGACTCTCCCTGACACGCTGCTATGGAGAGCAGCGGTCTGACCTTGAACAAGTCCAAGGGTGTGACCTTGGATGAGGCCTGCAGTGTGACCTTGGATGACTCACGTAAGGGCTTGCTGCTTCAGGCTCCTTCCCCTGTAACCTGCAGTCCAGGGGACCTAGGAGAGATGTTCTGGTGAGGCCAGGAGTGGGAACCCTGCCCGCTCCGCTCTGACCCTCTGACCCTGACCCCACTCTGGGTCACACCTGAGCATGTCTCCTGTCAGGCGAACAGAAGAGCCAAGCCAACGACAGCACCTATCTGGCCGCCCAAAGTTTCTTGCTTTGTCTGAAATCTCTGATAATAGGTGGAAGTTCTGATGGGAAGGGGACAATGAATTTAGGCTTCTCATTTTCTGAGTCACGGCCACAAAGCCAAAGGGCAATTGAGAAAAGAAACAGATTCGTGACCAGCCAGGGAGGCACCTTCAGGACTTTGAATCATGTTTGCTGGAGCCTCTCATGGGGATCACACCCTGGAGGAAGTTCTTCCAGGCACATCATTGCCAAGTTCGCTCACCGACCCAGGCCCACGTGGTGACCAATGTGCTCTGCCTGACCCTGTGCCTTCCTCATGGTTTGCACTCAACCACCTTTGTTTTTGAGGCCCGGGTGGCTGTGTACCGAAGAGATCATTTGGAAGAGGGCTGACCCTGGTTATTTGATACTGGTCTGGAAGGAGGAAGTTGTCCTAAAGGATTTCTGAGAGCTCTTGGAGCTGCACGGTATAATATTATTAAGTCTGAAGTCAAATCATTTGGAAGCATTAAAATGTTTATTTTTACAGGCCCCAGGAAACAGCAGGCAGGGCTCTGATATCAGATGAGATGAGAGGCACAGAAGGGCCAAACCAAAAAGGGCGACCATGGGAGCTCAGGCTGGGGCTGCAGAGGGACCTTCTTCTAGCCCTCAGCTGGAGCTCTGCTGTCCCTGGAGGTCCTTTCCTCCCAAAGCCACCTCACCTCTCCTGGACTGGGGACTCCAAGCAAGGCACAGGCCACCCCAAATTAGCTGGCAACTAACCAACAAGGATCTCAATGATGTCAGCAAGAATGATGTTTAATTTATACGCACATCTTCTGGACAGTTCTCAAAAGGCATGAGAAAGGCCCAGGGTAAACTCTCGCAGTGGCCCTTGGAGAGGGCACCCAGCCTTGCTCTTGGAGACCACAGGTGAGAGCCAACTAGGCAGGCTGTGCAGTCATTTGTTTCTCTGGGGCTCCTGTCCCTAATCTGTAATATTCAGGGGTAAACAGAGAGCCTCCATGTGTCCTTCCAGCTTTAAAAGTCAGTGAACAGTGAAAAGTGGGGGTTGCAGGGTCAAAAGAGCGCTTCAGGCTAACATCACTATGACATGGGAAGCCGAGGTCCACAGCCTCTTCATCTGAAATTCCGCTAGAACTCCCATTTACCTAGTGCCCAGCCTGTGTCTGTTTTCCACTATTGTCAGGGTTCTAGAAGTTCATGCACTGCCCACCACTGACCGTAGGGGCATCTCTCTGTCTAGATTTTCCCTTTTCATAAGGATGTCAGTTACAGGAGATTAGAGCCCACTCTAATGACCTCATTGTAATGTGATTGCATCTGTAAGGACTCTACTTCCAAGTAAGGTAATGTTCTGTGGTACCAGAGGTGAGGACAGCAGCAAGGTATCTGGGGGAAATGCAGGTCAGCCCTTAACAGTTCACTCGCTGGCCCCCTAAATTCGTGTCCTTCCCATGTGCAAAATATCTTCACCCAATGCCCCCCAAAGCACTAATCATTCCAGCATCAACTCTAAATCTGAAATCTCATCTGTCCTCCTCCACTCGAAGACCCAGATCTCACCCAGAGCATGGGACCTGAGGACTGCATCCAGAAGCCACAATCTCCTGGTAAATCTGCCCAACAGCTGCGCAGTCCTGACATCACCCTCATTAGTCCCAGCAGCCGAGGGCCTACAGTTCCCAGAGACAGTTTCTCCCAGGAAGTTCGAAGACCACCTCAGAGAATGTTCTTTGGGAGCGAACAAAGAGGGAAGGGGGTCAGAGCCTCTTGCCATTCCCAGGGCAACAAGAGCGAGGCCTTGGGTGCTTTCTAGTGACAGATTCAAGGCAATTCTTTGAATTTGGGACTTCAGAGTTAACTTAGTTTTCATTTGTGATTATTATTTTTGTGTGGGGGCCATAGCTTTTCTTTTGACCTATGGCTGTTTTCACTCCTGGTTCTGAAGAAGCCCCTAAGTTGAGGACTCCGAAAGCTCTCAGAGCAGCAGTGCTGGGGGGCAGTGTGGACACATGGTTTGGTGTCTCCTCTGGCCTGATTCTGCGGCAGCCCCGCTCTGTCCTCCTCAGACTTCAGAGCAATAGCTGAATGAGTGGAGAAAGGACCAGGGGGTCAGGAAGGTGGCCACCGAAGAGTGACTTCTCTGGAGGGTGGCCGAGCTAGCTAGTGAGCGTGTTAGTCTGGCTCTGCCTACAGTCAGGATGGAATTGAACAGGGGCCAGGGAAGGGGAGGAGGAGCGGAGAGCGGGGACAAAGGGACCAAAGAGGAGATTCAGGCAAGGGGAAGTAATTGGGAGGAAAGAGAAGAAAATCTAGAAGACAGGCATGTAAGAAAGGAAAAGGGATGAAGTGGGCATTGGGAAAGGGCACCACCAGGGAAGGAGAGAGGGGAAGGGAAGGAGGAAGAGAGAGAAGGGGAAAGGGAGAAGAGAGAAGTCAGCATGCCAGGGATCCCCCTGCATCTGAAGAAGAGGTGGCTGGTCCGGCTTGTCAAACAGGGCACTCACTCTTTGGTTCCAGTTTCTGCTCCCAGTGCTACTGGGCTTTGCAAGCAAGGCAGGCTGTCCCCTGGAACCCACTGGAGCCCAAAGGAGGGTGGGAGAGTAAGATGCCACCCAGTCCTGTCCTGAGCTGCTCCCAGCCACCAGCCTCGCCACACAGTGCAAGAGGGACACCAGAACAAAGGAAGGACACAGGCCCACATGTCTGCCAGTGGCCCTGGGCACTTAGCTCATCGCAGTGAACCACACAGCCTCCTCAACTCAGGCTTTCAAATCCTCTTTCTTCGTTCCTGGCTTTCATGTCTGTACGAACATGAGCCAGATCTAACTCACCTCCGACAGACAATTCTGACTCACCCCATGTCAGACTTTTATTAGTGGCTGTGATAGAGTAAGATAGCAATGCTCCAACGAAGGGACTATTTTCCTCCCACGTGACCTCAACAGTCTTATACATTTTCTTAGCGAAAAAATCTTGTCTCCTTCCATTAAGCTTATAATGTGGTCTAAGAGTATACACGTGCCTTTGTTAGATGCGAAGCGATACAGAGGTCCTTTGTTTTTTAATTTTACAAGGTAAAGTCAGTGAATACATCTAACTTGACGAATACGTCTCTAAAATGTCAATCCAGGCAAAGCTTTTTCTGCCTACAGTTTGAAGTCTACGTGGTGACATTTTTAAAAAAACGCTTTCAGTCACTCAGTGAGGCTCTTAGAAGCTAGCCAGGGCTTACTACGTGCCAGGCACTGTGTCAGGTGTTGGAGCTAAACGGACAGAGAGCTTGGAGGCTGGCTGGGGAGGGACATCCGTGACACAACCACAGCTAGAAACAGAGGCCAGTGCTAGAAAGAAAAGAGAGAGCAGGCTGCATGGAGAGTGTGTATCATGGGGCTTGTGAGCTCACCAATAAGTGGGAGTAACTGGAATGGGGAGACGGGGAAGAGGAAGAGGGTCTTCCCATCAATGGGAATCACCTGTGCTTGGAGGCAGGCACCATGAGGGGTCTCCAAAGGAAGAGGGAGGCAGTGTGGTTGAAGGGCAGAGAGACGGGGCGGGGCAGAACAGGCATCAATCATTTGGAGGGGTGGGAAGAGATGGATAGGAGGACTATGGATGCCTTTGGAGGACTGAGAATTTGTTAGAAGATCAGTGCAGGTTTCTACGTAGACAAATGCCAGGAACTGATAGGTCTTTGAAAGGTCACTCTGGCTGCCTTTTGGCAAAGGGGTTGGTAAAAGGCACGTGCAGGTGTGAACACACCAGGTGGGAGGTGAGTGCAGGAAATCAGGTGAGGGAGCATGGGAACTTGGTCGGGGGGTATATAAGGGAAAATGGCCTTTAATGAGTTCCACAAATTGGCACCAGCTGTGGCTTCATTACAGCCCTGGAAGGGGTAGGTGGGCGTGTCCTGGAAGTTACAGAAATTTTATTTATTTATTTATTTGACAGAGACCACAAGTAGGCAGAGAGGCAGGCAGAGAGAGAGGGAGAAGCAGGTTCCCTGCTGAGCAGAGAGGCTCTGATGCAGGGCTTGATCCCAGGACCCTGGGATCATGACCTGAGTCGAAGGCAGAGACCCACTGAGACACCCAGGTGCCCCTGGACTTGCTATATTAAAACCTGAACCCCAACTATCTAAAGTCGGCCAGAGGAGATTTTGTTGTTTCTGCTGTTAGAAGAGAATAGAGGAGAAGAAAACCCGGTGTTATCAGAGACAACCTTATATGAAGCTTGTATGGTAAGCACCCCAGAGTTTACTTTCCTGCCTTGTGTACCCCCAGAATGTGGAACACAGGCTCAAGTTGCTGACTTGGATATCTACAAGGTCATCCATCATTAAATAAGTTATTTTAACAACCTGTCATTTAGAATTCATTCTGAGCTTGGATAATAAGGTGGGCTTAGATCCAAGTGAGTCAACTGAGAAACTATTAGAACACAAGTGAGTTCAATTTGGAGGAGAGAGAAAGCTCAACAAATGGAACCCCAACAGCTTTCTTATAGACCAGCAATAACCAAGGGGGGAGGGGAAACAATCCCATTTACAGTAGCAAATAAAGGGGCTCCTGGGTGGCTCAGTGGGTTAGGCCTCTGTCTTCGGCTCAGGTCATGGTCCCAGGGTCATGGTCTCAGGGTCCTGGGATTGAGCCCTGCATCAGGCTCTCCGCTCAGCAGGAAGCCTGCTTCTCCCTCTCCCTCTCTCTCTGCCTACTTGTGATTTCTCTCTCCATTAAATAACTAAATAAATAAGATTTATAAAAAAAAATTTATATAGTAGCAAATAAAGCTATAAATTTACTGTAGATAAATTCAATAACATTGTTTAAAAATTGCAAGAACTGAGATGCCTGGGTGGTGCAGTTGGTAGGCGCCTGACTCTTGGTTTTTGGCACCTGTCGTGATCTTGGGGTTGTGAGACTGACCCCCACAAAGGGCTCTGTGCTCAGCACGGAGTCTGCTTGGGACTATTTCTCCCTCTGCCTCTGCCTTTAAAATAATAAGTAAATCTTAAAAATAATAATAATAATAATTGCAAGAACTACAGAGCTTTCCTGAAAGCCATAAAAAGGAAATCTGACTAAAGAGAAAGCTATACCAGGTTAATAGGCAAGAAGCATCAATATTGGGGCCCCCGGGTGGCTCAGTATATTAAGCATCTGCCTTTGGCTCAGGTCATGATCCCAGTGCCCTGGGATCTAGCCCGGGAGCAGGCACCTGGCTCAATCTGCTTCTCCCTCTCCCTCTTAAACCCCCAACCCCCAGCTCATGCTCTCTCTCTCTCAAACAAATAAATAAAAATCTTAAAAAAAAAAAAGAGCCTTCAATATTATAAAGACACTCATGATTCCCTAATGAATCTATCGACTTAATAAAACCCAATCAAGCTAATAAGATTTTCTTAGAACATGAAACTGGTTGCAAATGTATATGAGAGGGTGAATAAGAGAATTTTGAGAAAGAAAAACAAAAAGGGGGGATTTGCCCTACAAGATAGCAAGATATTAGCAAAAAAAACAACAACAGTAATTAAAACAGTTGGTGTAAAAAAAGATTACTGGGAGCAGAAAAAATTTCAAGCACAGACTCTTGTATCTTTTGGAATTTGCTGTATGACAGCCATTTAAATGGTGAGGGGCACCTGGGTGGTTCAGCTGGTTTGGTTAAGGGACCAACTCTTGGTTTCTCCTCAGGTCATGACGTCATGGGTCTGTGTGGTAAGCCCCACCTCAGGCTCTGTGCTCAGCAAGGATTCTGCTTGGGTTTCTCTCCTTCTGCCCCTTGTCCCACTCACATGCATGCAGGTGCACACACTCTCTCTCTCTCAAATAAATAAATCTTTAAAAAAAAAAAAGTGGTAAGAAGATGGATAGTCCAAAAATAGTATTGGAATATTTGGACTGAGATGAACAATGCAACTTATATCCCTACCTCACCTTATACACAAAAGTAAGCTTCAAACATTAAATATCTAACTGTAAAGTATTTAATTTTAAAATTACTAAGAAAGACTAAAATTACTAAAAAGGAGAGAATGTCTTAATAACTTCACTAGCAGGCAAGGCTTTCTTTTTTAAAAAGTATTTATTTATTTATTTGAGAGAGAGAGAAAGAAGGGTGGGTGGGGAGAGGGAGAGAGAGTCTTAACCAGACTCTGTACTGAGTGTTGAGGCCAACGTGGGACTAGATCTCTTGACCCTGAGACAAAAGCAAGAGTCAGTTGCTTAACTGACTGAGCCACCCCGGTGCCCCAGAAAGGCTTTCTTAAGGCCAAAAAATAGGTAGACATAAAGGAAAAATCTGATAAGCCTAACTGGATATAAATTCAAATTCTGTACCAGAAGACAATAAAAAATTATAAAATGGGGATGTTTCTAGGAAAAAGTTCCTGTGGCTGGGGTCGAAGAGGTTTCTGCCTGTGTTCTCTTCAAGGATTTTGATGGATTCCTGTCTCACACTGAGGTCTTTCATCCATTAACTGAGGGTTGCTGGGGAGCCGGGAGGGGAGAGATAGGGTGGCTGGGTTATGGATACTGGGTAGGGTATGTGCTATGGTGAGTGCTGTGAATTGTATAAGACTGATGATTCAAAGACCTGTACCCCTGAAACAAATAATACGTTACATGTTAATGAAAAAAAAATTTTTTTTAATTATACAATAAGGGTAAACTTAGAGAAATTAACTATATAATATTCTATTTTATAAATATAGTAAAATATAAAATAAAATTTAAATTAAAATATTTATATTTCTTTTAAAAAATTTTTAAAAATATTTTATTTATTTATTTGACACTGAGAGAGAGTTCACAAGCAGGCAGACAGGCAAGCAGAGGGGGGAGGGGAAGCAGGCTCCCCACTGAGCAGAAAGCCCAATGTGGGGCTGGATCCCAGGACCCTGAAATCATGACCTGGGCCAAAGGCAGAGGCTTAACCCACTGAGCCACCCAGGAGCCCCTAAAATATTTATATTTCTAATTATAAAATAAAATAGTATATAATATATATTTATGTATATAAAATAAAAGGTCAGGATCAAAAGTTTTCAGCATTCATTTAAACAAATTAAAGTATGTTAAAAAATAATATACGGTTAGATAAAAACTAAGTAGAAAATTCCTAGGAGAAACCAAAATGATCAATACAAATATGATAAGGTGCTCAACCTTATAAAAATAAGAGAAATACTGGTGCACCTGGGTGGCTCAGTGGGTTAAAGCCTCTGCCTTTGGCTCAGGTCATGATCCCAGGGTCCTGGAATTGAGGCCCACATCAGGCTCTCTGCTCAGCGGGGAGCCTGTTTCCCTTCCTCTCTCTCTGCCTGCCTCTCTGCCTACTTGTGATCTCTGTCAAATAAATAAATAAAATCTTTGAAAATAAATAAATAAAATCTTAAAAAAAATAAGAGAAATACAAATTAAAAGTATTAGTGAGCTAGCAGATTGGCAAAACCTTAAAAGCTTGCCGATATCAAATATGGACAAAATTGCAAAGAAACATGTCTTCCTACAGTGTGGGAATATAAAGTGATAATGGTCACACTGGAGAGCATTTGGCCTAAAATTGCTAAATTTGCTAGAATTGACCTAAGATATCCGTTACATGTGATACAAGGAGGCACGCATAAGAATGTTGTTTGCAGCATTGTTTGTAATAGCAAATATTAGAAACAACATAAATGGCAACCAATAGGAGGATGAATAAATATATAATATAATCATGCAATATAATATTTTACAGAAGTTACCAAAAATAAGCTAAAAATTTTTTAAATGAAAAAAAAAAAGTTGCACAGTGATATGAGGGGTAGACACAAGCCAATCTATGTTCTCTATAACTACATGTACGATTTTTTAAAAAATGGATATATGTCGGGACACCTGGGTGGCTCAGTGGGTTAAAGCCTCTGCCTTCAGCTCAGGTCATGATCCCAGGATCCGGGGATCGAGCCCCACATCGGGCTCTCTGCCCAGCAGGGAGCCTGCTTCCCCCTCTCTCTCTGCTGCCTCTCTGCCTACTTGTGATCTCTCCCTCTGTGTCAAATAAGTAAATAAAATCCTTTAAAAAAAAAATGGATATATGTCAACTTTGCCTTATGACCAAGGTAGAGTAACAGGAAGCAGATTTACCCTTCTACCTGAAATAAGAACAAAAACCCCAAGTAAAATGTATGAAACAAGAGTTTTTAAGGCACTACACAACAGATAAAAAATGTCAATGATTTCTAAGAGCCAAGATATAAGCAAGATGATTCTTATAACTGTCCCGGCTTACTGTCTTAAGGGAATCTCCCAGTTGCAGTGCAGAGAAAGGGAACGCAGACAAATCCCTATGACTCCCTAATGTGAAGAGATATAGCTAGAAGTCACAGGACAGAATGCTGTAGAGACCTCACAGAAGGTTCCTCAGAGATCCATGGAATGTCCCTCTTGACTACTCAGCATAACATTTACTGATGGAGGCATTCATGTTGGAAATGACCTAGAGTTGGAGAAAGGATGACTAGAGGGACTATGTCAGAGAGTTAGAGGGGACAATGAGTGGTGCTCACTCAGAGCCACGAATAGTGCTTAGTCCTACCAACGGGACTAGAAAAACCTTCTATTTCATGGGAATTTGGCAGAGTACACACAAGAGTCTTGCCTCAGTAGTAGAGAAGAATTAGGAGAATAATTATCCCTGGACTGATGGAGCGCTGCCCCATTTCCACCCAACAAATCTTAAAAGAAAGACCCAAAAGGATCAAACTCTTTTCAAGTAACTTAGCTGCATCCTGAAAAGCTCAATAAACACAAATATAAAATATAGAAATACAAAAATATCCAATACCCAACAAGGGACATGCACAGACTATGACATAAATATGAACGTAATAATTGATTTTTATCCATTTTACACAATTAACTGGTGGTTAGCATATTTGAAATGATTTGAGACTTTTCCTGTCTGAGATTATATACCAACCATTCCTTTGTGTCACACTGTTTTGATCTCTTTTAAAAGGCAAATTTTCATGCTATTGTCAATTATTTTTATCCAATCAGGTTTTCTCTGGGGAACTGGGGAGCATTAGGAAGGGAGGAAATAAAGAGGAGCAAAGAAGTGCACCGAGAGGGAAGGTAGAGGGCACCAAAGGCAAACACAAGAACAGAGGACCTGTGCGTGAGCCATCTCAAACCAACATCTGTTCCAGCAGTTTCAGGGGAAGAAACGTGTACTTTTTTTTGTTTTAAATTGAAAAGCCAATTTTATTTCTATGATAGACAAAACATTATACATAACAGGATAATATAAGGCAAAAGCTGCCTTTTGAGAGTTCTGGTGACATTTATGTGTCTGAAACGTGTACTTTTTTATCACTAAGTTACAATTGACACAATTAGCATGGAGAAAAATTTAATTCAGTTGAAACAGAAGGGGAAGCTTAAGTTGCATATTGTAGAATATAATTTCTCATAGATTGACAGAATTTAATTGACCTTCCTTTTGTGATTATTAAGAACCTGCATTTTAGAAATGCACATCACCAGCATTTCCATACAAGCTTTCTCAGTTTCAGGACTCCTTACTTCTTTTCTTTAAAGATTTTATTTATTTGACAGACAGAACACAAGTAGGCAGAGAGACAAGCAGAAGGAGAGGGAGAAACAGGCTCACCGCTGAGCAGAGAGCCTGACGTGGGGCTCAATCCCAGGACCCTGGGATCATGACCTGAACCAAAGGCAGTCACTTAACTGACTGAGCCACCCAGGAACCCCAAGGACTCCTTACTATTCAGTTGAGAGAATGGGGTGTCACTTAACTTGTTTCAACAGGCAACTCCTTATGATACTCAGACATTTTCCATTTCAATCAGTGCAAAGATTTGGAAGTGTTGAAAGAGGACTAATCCTCACGTGCTCCTCCCCCATCCTCCTTTCCCAACCAAAAGATCCAATCAGCCATGAATATTATAGTCATTTTCTTAATAGATTTTGGGATTGGGGGTTTATAGATGTGAACTCGGATATAAAAAGAAAATAATCCAAAGAAGAATAATTTCAAGTGAGTGAAGATAATCATTTCAGCTTAAGTATAACTAAGAAATAAAGGAAGAGTAGATGCACCTACGTGTTCAATAATAGAGTGGTTGAATTATGATACATTAATGATGATCACAAAAGTATACTGATACAACAATAAAATCATTATTTTGCTTTCAAATACTTGAAGCTTTATAATGGCCAGCATGGAGCCTGAAAGTCATCCCCACTCCTCCCTGACAACAAGTAAAAAGCTCAACAAACTGGAAAGTCAACAGCCCTCCTTAGATCCATCAGGGAAGTGGGGTCACAGGGCAAAGCACTGCCTTCAACATTGGAGAAACCAACAGGCCCGTATAGAAGATTACAATCTACCAGAACAGAAAGCCACACACAGAAACCTTCACACAATTCGTAGGAAGGCAGGAAAACCTGAACTGTAATTGTTCAATTGCTGAAGGCTCAGTGTGGATTTCTGAGAAATAAAAACTCCAGGGGGTGGGGGGATGGGGAACCACACATTTTTAGGAATTTTACTTCATAAGTTTGACCAGGTTCTTACAGTGACTATCAGTAGCAAGAAGAGAATTGGAATCATTTTTAAATACTAAGAGCATTCTGTTATTAAAAAGGCTTCCCCCTCAGAGGAACTATTCTACCAGAGTCTAAACTACTGGGGTTTTATCACAGCCTAAGCAACCCAGAGGAAGGAAATGTCCAACCTCAGCTGGCTCTCACCTTCCACATGGGGGAAAGGAAAGATCCAACTCCAACCCACTCTAGCAATTTTGTCTCATCTCGGGGCGAGAGTGGACTGAGAAGCATTTGTGAGGTTCGCAGTCCAGAGACACAGACTCACCAGAAGACTGAAACCAAATAATAGGACTACAGAATGCTTCCTCTCCCCAGCACTCATTACCACATTACTAAAGGCTGGCGTATTGAAGGCCTATGTGCCACAGTTCCTTTTACCTGGTACATCATGTCTGGCTATCAAGAAAAAGTTACAAGGCATACTAAAAGGGCAACAAAATTTGAAGAAACAGCAATGGCAAGATTGTTGGAATTATCAGCCAGAGAACTGAAAACTCTGATCAATATGGTATGGGCTCTAATGGATAAAGTAGACATCAGGCAAGAGTGGATTGACAACTTAAGTAGGAAGAAGTAAATTCTCAAAAGAAAAATTTTTTAAATGCTAGGGGGAAAAAAAAAACACTGTAGCAGAAATAAAGAATGCCTCTGATGGGCTCATTAGCAGATGGGATATGGCTGAGGAGAAAAATTCAGAGCTTCAGGATAAGACAGTAGAAAATTCCAAAATGGAAGAGAAAAGGTAAAGAAGATAGAAAAAGAAACTAGAACGAAATCTTCTGGAACTGAGACGTAGCTACAGAAGTTTTAACATACATGTAATGAGAATATCAGAAGAAGAGGGAAAGAAACAAAAGAAATATTTGAAGTGATAATGATTGAGAATTTTCCTAAATTAATATCAGAGACCAACCCACAGATCCAGGACTCTCAGAGAACACCAAGCAGGATAAATGACAAAAACCAAAACCAACCAAGACAAACAAAACTATACCAAAGCATAATATATTCAAACTTCAGAAAAGCAATGATAAAGGAAAAATAAGCCAGAGAATAAAAAACACCTTACTATAGAGGAATAAAGGTAAGAATTACATCCATCTTCTGCTCAGGAACCAGGCAAACAAGAAGACAGTGAAGTGAAATATTTAGTGTTGAGAGGGAAAAAAAAATGCCAACCTAGAATTCTGCACCCTGAAAACTTAACCTCCGAAAGTGAAAGAAAAGTAAATATTTTCTCAAATTAACAAAAATTGAGGTAATTAATTATCAGTGGACCTGCCTTACAAGAAATGTTAAAAGAAGTTCTTTAGAAGGAAAAAATAGAGGTCAAAAATTCAGACCTACATAAAGAAAGGAAGACCATCAGGGAAGCAATACATCAAGGTAAAATAAAAGCTTTTATTTTTCTTACTTTCAGTTGATCTAACAATAATTTGTTCAAAATAATAATAGCAACAATGTACTTAATTGTGTATGTTTATATACATATACATGTTTAGTATGCTTATTGTATAAGTGAAATGAGTAACAGCAATGATACAAGGGATATATGGGAGGAATTAGGATTACTTATGTTAGGTACTTGCACTACTTGCACTATTTGAAAATGGCTTGTATTATTATATTGCACAAGTCTAGGACAGCCACTAAAAAAGGTTTTTTTAAAAAAGTAATATAACTGATATGCTACAAAAGAAAAGAAAATGGAATCCCATAAAATGCTCAATTGAAACTACAAAAGGAAAAAATAAAAATAAAAGAATAAAACTACAAAAGGTGGGGCTCAGTTGGCTAAGCATCTGCCTTCGGCTCAGGTCATGATCCCAGTGTCATGGGATCGAGTCCCACATCAGGCTCCTTGCTGAGCAAGGAACCTGCTTCTCCCTCTGCCTGCTCTGCCTGCTGCTCCCCCTGCTTGTGCTGTCTCTCTGACAAATAAATAAATAAAATCTTAAAAAAAAAAAAAACTACAAAAGGGAGAGGAAGATAAAAACAGGAACAAAGAACTAAATGGAAAATAGTAACAACTATGGTAGGTATCAATCCAAAAATATCAATAATCACTTTAAATGTTAATTGTCTAAATATACCAACTTAAAGACAGAGATTATTAGAGTGGATCAAAAAACAAGATCTAACTATGTTTTATCTATAAGAAACTTATTTTAGGGGTGCCTAGGTAGCTTAGTCGGTTAAGCATCTGCCTTCAGTTTGGGTCATGATCTTGGGGTAATGGAATTGAGCCCTGCATCAGGCTCCCTGCTCAGTGGATGGTCTGCTTTTCCTTCTCCCTCAGCTCCTCCCCCCATTCATCTCTCTCTCAAATAAATAAAATCTTTAAAAAAAGAAACGTATTTTAAATATAAAAACACATATAGAAATTAAAAGTAAAGGAATGGAGAGATATATACCATGTTAACACTAATAAAAAGAAAGCAGGAATAGCTATATTAATTTCTGACAGAGCAGACTCCAGAGCAAAGAAAGTTTTCAGAGATAAAGAGGGGCATTACATAATAATAAAGCAGTCAATTTTCCAAGAAGACTTAACAACTCTTAATATATATGTGTCTAACAACAGATGTCAAAATGCCTGAGGCAAAACTACTAGAACTACAGGAAGAAATAAATGAATTCATTATTACAGCTGAAGAATTCAACACCCTCTGTCAGAAATCGGCGGATCTGGGTGCCTGGATATTTCAGTTGGTTAAGCAACTGCCTTCAGCTCAGGGCATGATCCTGGAGTCCCAGGATCAAGTCCCAGGATCGAGTCCCACATGGGGCTCCCTGCTCAGTAGGGAGTCTACTTCTCCCTCTGACTTCTCCCTTCTCATTCTTTCTCTCAAATAAATAAATATAAATAAAATCAGAAAAAAAAAAAAAGAAAGAAAAAGAAATGGGCAGAGCCAATAGAAAACCAGTAAGGACATAGTTGAACACCATTAGTCAAGTGGACCTAGTCAACATTTATCAACTATTTCATTCAAACACAACAGAATACACATTCTTGATAAAGAACATATACAAAAAAAATCCCCCATAATTAACATTACACTTAATGGTGAGAAACTATAAGTTTTCCTGCTAGATTAGGAACAAGACAAGAGTGTCCCTTCTCAACACCATATTTGGAGGTCTTAGGTAATGCAATAAGACAATAAAAGGAAATAAAAATTATACTGATTGGGAAGGATGAAATAAAACTGTCTTTGTTTGTAAGTGACATGATCATTTATGTAGGGAACAAAACTGTCAAAAAATTCCTGGAAATAATAAGCAATTATTGCAAGGTTCCCACATACAAGGTTAATATACAAAAGTCAATCACTCTCCTGTATACTAACAATGAAAAAATGGAATTTGAAATTAAAAACACAATACCATTTACATTAGCACCCCCTAAAATGAAATACTTAGTTATAAATCTAACAAAATATTTATAACATCTATATGAGGAAAATTATAAAACCCAAAGGTAAGATGTCAGAACAACTAAATAAATGAAGAGATATTCCATGTTCATGGATAGGAAGACTCAATATTGTCACAATGTCAGTTATTCTCACCTTGATCTATAGGCTCAACAGAATCCCAATAAAAGTTCCAAAAAGTTATTTTGTGGATATCAACAAACTGATTCTATATTTCATGTGGAGATGTCAAAGACTCAGAATAACCAACACAATACTGAAGAAGAGCAAAGTCTTACTGATAAAAATCAACTTCAAGACTTACTATAAAGCTACAGCAATCAAGACAGTACAATTGGCAAAAAATAGACAAGGAGATCAATGAAACAGAATAAACAGCCCATAAATATACCTACATAAATATAGTCATATAGTCAACTGATCTTTGACAAAGAAGCAAAAATATTCTTTTCAACAAATGGTGCTGGGACAACTGGATATCCACATATATTAAAAAAAAAAAATCTAGGGGCACCTTGGTGGTTCAGTGGGTTAAGCCTCTGCCTTCAGCTCAGGGTGCTACCACTTTGGAAGACAGTTGAGCAGTTTCTTACAGAACTAAACATATTCTTACCATATGATCCAGCAATCGTGCTCCTTGGTACTCACCCAAAAGAGCTGAAAACTTTGTGTACACAAAAACCTGCATACAGATGTTTATAACAGCTTTACCCATAAGTGCCAAAAGTTGGAAGTAACCAAGATGTCCTTCAGGAGGAGAATGGATAGATAAACTGTGGTCCATTGAGACAATGGGATATGATTCAGCGATAAAGAGAAATGGCTATTAAGCAATGAAAAGACATGGAACAAACTTAAAATTCATCATAATAGGTGAAAGAAGTCAATTTGAAAAAGCTTCATGTTGCAAGGTTCCAACTATATGACCTTCTAGAAAAGGCAGAACTATGTAAATGGTATAAAGGTCAGCGGTTTGTAGCACTTAGGGGAGGAGGAAGATGAATAGGCAGAGCACAGAGGATTTTTAGGGCAGTGAAACTGTTCTGTATGATATGTATGATATTTTAGATATATATCGCTACACAGTTGTCAAAATGCATAAGGTATTATACCAAGAGTGAACTCTATGAGAACAGTTTTGTTTTTTTTTTTAAGATTTTATTTATTTATTTGACAGACAGATCACAAGCAGGCAGAGAAAGCAGGGATTGGGGGAAAAGCAGACTCCCTGCTGAGCAAAGAGTCTGATCTGGGGCTCAATTCCAGGACCATGAGATCATGACCTGAACGGAAGGCAGAGACCTTAACCCACTGAGCCACCCAGGTGCCCCACCAAGAGTGAACTCTAATGTAAACTCTGGACTTTGGGGTGATAATGTGTCAGTGTAGGGTCAGTGAGGGTGACAAATTATCACCGTGGTACAGGATGTTGATAATGGGGAAGGCTGTGTGTATGTGGGGAAAGGGAATTTTACTTTGATCCCCAAACTACTCTAAAAAATGCAGTTTGTTTAAAAAAAAAAACAAAACTTTATAATGCAATACAATACAAAACAAGAATGCATATCAAGAGGGAAATAATGTTTAAAAGGAACAAAGAACTTGAGTAATGTGTACCCAGGGATTTTGGTTGCACATTTGTAGGAAGTTCACATTGTCATTAACAATTGTTTATCTGTGAAGTAGAAGTAATATAGTGATGAAAACTCAAAAACACAACATTAAAAAATGCCATCTATGGGCTCTTAAAAAATGGAACAAAATTATTTCCCATCCAATACTTCTTGGATTTTTAAGCGTTGTGGGGAATGAAGGGACAGAATTTAAATTCAGCTTTATGATTTTTAAAAGATTGGATAATATGTTTCTACAAAGAAGGCTCCTCTGAGTAACAAAGAAATGAACACGGTAGCAGAAAGTGGAAAACAGACTACATCTCTTGTCAGCTCAAGTTCTCTGAAGCCCTGTCACTTAGTGGAGACAGTAACTATTCGATGAATAGCAAATGATAGTCATTCAGATTCCTGAGATTTTCACTAAGGATCGTGAATGGATGTTTTAAAAAATATGTAAAGAATGTCTACAGTGCAAGTACCTGCAAATAACTGACATTTTGGAGAGAATATTTTAATCAGCAGAGAAGGTAAAAATGACAAAGTTCCAGGATCAGAGTGAACATATGAGATTAAAAAATTAAAAAAAAAAAAAAAAAAGACTTATTTTAAAAGGATTTTTTTTTTTTTTAAAGAACTTTAAAAAAAAGTCCTTTTAAGAGACAGTTGGCTGTTTAAACCAAAAGTACAACTCACTGAGCGAATCACCACATTATTTATTTGGGTAGAAAGGACCTGGGGGCCCATTCTGTAGAGGAAGAAATAGAATCACTAACAGGCCTCATGCCTTGCACAGCCAGTGGCTAGAAACCCTCCCTCATGAGACCTTGTGCTAGAACGCTGCTAGAACCATCTAGAACTATGTTAGTCTTTCTTGGAAGCCAGCAAGTGTTTGACCAGTTAAGAGCACAGTAACAAGTCACGTTAAGTTATAATGATTATCAATATCTTTAAAAGCCTTGTAAAGTTCCTTTTTGAGTAACCCTCACCTCACCCTTAGAGAAATTTATCTGTGATTCACCCCTTTGAAATACCTCATTGTTGTTACACATTTACCATAGCCAAAAAAAAAAAAAAAAAAAAAAAAGCTTTTTATTAACAAAGTGTTCAGAAGGGGGCGCCACTGACAACAATGAGAGTTTCTGCTGGGACAAATTTTGTTGCAGAAACAGCTGAAAGCAATCAGGTCAGACAGAGCCAAGGGCTGGAGGGATTTTTAAAATTAAAAACAACCAAACCCAATCAAACCAAAACAAAAATCAAAACCAACAGCCAAGATTTCAAGTTTGCTACTAAAGGTATGACACTCTCCTAAGACATGCGAGTGACTTGATCAATATATTTGTATATTTATATTTGAAGAAGAAGGAACTATTTGATGCAGCAAATCCACGTTGATTAAAAATTACTAGGTAGGGGGGCGCCTGGGTGGCTCAGTGGTTTAGGCCTCTGCCTTCGGCTCAGGTCATGATCTCAGGATCCTGGGATTGAGCCCCACATTGGGCTCTCTGCTCAGCAGGGAGCCTGCTTCCCGCCCCTCCCCACCCCCCCCCCCGCCTCTCTGCCTACTGATGATCTGTCAAATGTGTAAATAAAATCTTAAAAAAAAAAAAAAATTACTAGGTATGAAATACATCGAGGGTACGGGAAGGAAAATGCTTTCATCTGATCTGACTAGGAAGTGGTTGAAGCCTGAATTAAAGTGATATAAAAAGAGTAAAGACCTGGGAAATGTATGGGGAAAAAATCCCTAGAAAAACAGCAATAATATCCGGCTGCTATTTATAGATCCAGACCCTGTGGTAGGCAAAGAAGAGCTGGTTTTAGCCAGAGGATGATCTCCATTTGTCTTCATGATCTGGCATTTCCTGCAAGCCAGGCATGGGGCTCTGCACTAGAGCTGCAAATGCTCGGGGGCCCTCACTGCCCCTTTTTTCTCAGGGGGACAACGGGCATGTCCGTGGTGCAGTGTGACAGGCTTTACCACAGGGAGATAAAGGACTGCCAAGGGTAGGTTGGAGCTGGGAAAAGCCACTTAGGAACAGATTTTCAGGGGAGGTGATACACAAAGGCAAAGCAGAAAAATGAGGAAGAGTGTGTCAAGTTTCAAAGTGCCAGGAGGCAGCACGGTGCATTTGGGAAACTACAGCAAGTTCATGACAACCGACAACTGATCTGGCAGCATCGCCTGGGGATGGAGGCTGAGCCCCGGGGTTAACATTGGGGGTGAGATGGTTTGTATACTATGCCAAGGAGGTGAGATACTACACTGTGGGGGCACAGGGAGCCACCGGAGGATTTAAAATATCAGAATCATAACCATAACAGAGTATTTAATTGCATCCTAGCTTTCATCAAGGGTAAGATGCACTATAGTTTATGTTCGACTAAGAAAGAGAAATGCTGTCAGTTAAACTAGGATATGTCGTCAAGTTCAAGGTGAATGCCACCTTAAGAGATATTAAAATTGGGGGGGGAGGACAAATCTTAGAAAAAGTAAATTGTGGTACTAGATTAAGAAAGGTCGAACACTTGGATCAACAAAAAAAGTGATTATTGCTTACCATGTGACCCAAACTATATTAAGTCTTAGAACAAGAGATGTTCTCATCTTGACACCCCACAGCTGTTAGACCCAAGGTACAGAGGGCAGTAGCCAACTACCAGCAGGCACCATG
Source organism: Pteronura brasiliensis (assembly GCA_004024605.1). Taxonomy (NCBI): domain Eukaryota; kingdom Metazoa; phylum Chordata; class Mammalia; order Carnivora; family Mustelidae; genus Pteronura; species Pteronura brasiliensis. The sequence continues at coordinate 57,880 of PJEN01008582.1, read as the reverse complement.
TGCCATGTGCAGACTCTAAGAGCAACTGCCTTTGAGAGAGGAAATAGTTGAGAGTGGGCTTTCTGAGGTAGAGAATTATTAGCTGGAAAGTAGGAAAATCGACACAGAATTGGAGATGATGCCACTACATGATAGAGTTGGTGATATTTCCCTTCTCAGAGATCTTGCGGCTCCTCAGAAATGTATTTTTCATTTTGGACAGAACATTCAGGATAAATATGATCTGTTCGAGTTCCTGGTTCTCTCATCAGGAATGATTCTTAGGCTTCACTGGCACAAGAAAAGGGTTTTGATAGTCCAGGGTAAATCCTGACAAAAACAAAGCACGGTAACTATGACAAACTAACCACTCAGAAGAGAACAACAGATAAAAAGTCAGGCCGACCTGACCCTGCAGGATAGGTTAGGTTGGTCCAGCAACAGGGGTAGATGCGAAGTGCCCATCTCCTGCTAGAAGAGCTAGAGAAGACCCCTTCTGGAGATACCACCAGGAGAGGAGAGCAGTAGGTGCTGAGAGGCACTAAGGACTTTGCATGAAGGACCTGTGCCTGAAGCTGGCACCAGGGAGTTGCAAGGGAGCTGAGCAACCTTTAGCTCTTGAGAACTGTGCTGGAGGGAGAATTCCTTGAAGGAGAAAGATCCAAAACTTGTGTAGGGGCTATAAGAAAAGCAGCTGGGACAGTGGTGAAACCTGGCATCTTACAGTAAGGAGTTCCTTCCCTGTTTGAAGCTTGACAGACCAGTGAGGAACCATCGCCAGGCATTCCACCTCCAGAATGACCTTGTTATTGTTCCCCATCAAAGGCAGTGAATCTTCTTCCGGAATGAGGAACCATGATGGATTTTTGGTATCACCGGAGTAGCTGTTAGACTCATTAGCTCACACTCAGTGGGAGACAGCTTTTTTTTTTTTTCCTTAACAATATGTGTTTTAGTAATACAAAAGTAACCTAACTTGTAGTGAAAGATTATTGATGTGAAGGACAGGATTCTAAAAAGAAAATAACATCTTAGTATATTTAATTTTAAAACCATATGGACCATCAATTTTTAAGGGAAGGAGTCTTAACTCTTTTGTTTTCTCCATTTTTCTACCAGAATCAGTAAATGTGTAGTTAGAGTAATGTCTGAGCAGGCCTCTTCCTATGAATTATTAAATATTAAGCCTAAGAATCGCAATCTAATCGTCCCAGTATGGGGTTTGAAAAATATTGCTACAGTGTGTATGTAGAATTCCGTATAATGCACAAAATTAGATGTTACCAGCCCCAATGCCGAAAATATAGTGAACAATTAAATGGATCATTTCATCAGCAGGCACTAGGTATGAAATCTGGTGCATTCTTTGGAATCCTGATCTGTTGGTTTCATATTACATTTAAGATAGTATCCAAAAAAAAGCCACCCTTACTTTCTGATTCCAGCAAAGTTACAGTAATACGGACTGGATTCATTGTCTAGCCTGAAATATGCCCCAAAACAGACAAGAGAGATGAAACAATGGTTTTCAAGTAACTCTACACCAAAGAACAATGATCTGAGACAAAAAACAAACAAAAACCCAAAAGCAAAATAAAACAAAAACCCCAAAGCTGGTGAGTCCTAGATTCTTCACCGCACTACCTGGAGAAAGTTCTCAGGCCCCTGGAGGCGTGGCTGGTAAGCGCCTGGGAGGTAGGTGGTCAAGGGCTACCGGCAGGAGGAGAGCTCTACTTCTGGGTGCTCCGAGCCGAGCCGAATCCTGGCCCAGCTGTGCAGGTGCAGGGCAGAAGGGCTGAGTTCTGATGAAGTTCTAGAACCTAGGTGAGGTTCAGTGGGATGAGGTCCAGAGCCGATGACCAAGAAAGAATTCTTGAGACATCTTTGGTGCAAACTGGTGGTTTATTAAAGCACGGGGACAGGACCCATGGGCAGGAAGAGCTGCTGCCCCGGGTTGTGAGGGATAGCAGGTTCTGTACCCTGTGGTTGGGGGAAGGTGAGGGAAAGGGAGGTTTCAACGGAGTTTTCATATGCTAAAGAGGGCCTACAAGGTGCCAGGAGACCAATGTTGTCTTTTAGCAAGCCATTAACATCAAGATAGCTGGGAGATTCCTGTCTTGCAGGATTGTGATCTCTGCAAGTTAACTATTTGTTTCTCCTTTATGGTGGTCAGGGGTGCCTGAGGAATGTTACACATATTACTGAGGGGAGTGGGTGGAGAGGAGGTGCAAGGTGCCAGCTTTTGCTTTGTCCTCAGCCAGCCTCCTGCTCCCTCATCATTCCCCCCTGAACAATTTTGACCCTTAAATCTTTAAGTTAGTTGAAGGTGGAAGGTCTCATCTTCTGTAACTTCTTCCTGCTGAATAGGGGCGTAGAGCTGTCCCTACTGACTCCGGTCAACACTGATCAGTTGAGGAATGTGTAGGGGAGTTAAGAAGGTGGAGGCAGCTGAATCCAGAGCTGACAGTGAAGAAGTGTCTCTGTGCATGCTCAGGATCATCTGTCGCTGAAGTCATTGCAGCAATGGAGTCTCAGCACCAAGTAGAGAAACACTGAACAAAGCAACATATTAAAATTAATAAGGCTATAAGAATGAGAAGGCCATGAAAGATATTTTTAATTGTTGGCCATAGTCCTCCTTTAAACCAGGAACTTAACCAATCACTGAGAGAGAGAGATCTTGTAGAGCCTTAATCTGGGCATTCATATCTTTTATTAGTCCTGTGACATTTTTGTGATAGTCTGGGATGTACATGCAACATTCTGCTTTGATAATTGCGCATGTGCCACCCTGTGCTGCTGTCAGGACATCTAAGGCCATCCTATTTTGTAGGACTGCCTTGCGTATCTGTGAGACTTCAGTATTAAGTAGGGAGATGCTATTTAGTGAATCATTGAGTGCCTTTGTAGTATATTTATTAAGGGCTTCTACATGCCACATGACATCTTCTAGTCCCACAGATGGAACAAAAATGGATGTTAAGTGATCATACCATTTAAAAGCAGATCATGTCCATCTTTGCTTTAAATTGGGGAGATTAGGGGTGCCTGGGTGGCTCAGTGGGTTAAAGCCTCTGCCTTCGGCTCAGGTCATGATCTCAGGGTCCTGGGATCAAGCCCCGCATCGGGCTCTCTGCTCAGCGGGGAGCCTGCTTTCCTCCCTCTCTCTCTCTGCCTGCCTCTCTGCCTACTCATGCTCTCTCTCTGTCAAATAAAGAAATAAAATCTAAAATAAATAAATAAATAAATAAATAAATAAATAGGGGAGATTAACTGGAGTGGTGATAGTTTTAGTAATGTGCCCATGAATCCAGGCAAATCCTAAAGTACAGTGACCTATCCACCCTGGAGGAAGCCAGGGCCACAGATTAGTCCACATATCCAGTGGGTTCCATTTGGAGCTAACCATCTAATGCCAGGTCGCCTTATCCAATCAGTAGCAAACCAGTCAGTAGCCTGGAGTACTATTATTTGGTAACACATTTCTAATGATAGCCATCCTAGATGTCGTGTGTTATTTGCCCAAGTATCATACGTATGATTTCTTTGTTCCCAGCATAAAACTGCCTTTAGAGAGCCGTCCAATCGTGAGTGTGAGCCACAAATATGTATCCCAGATTTGATATATACCATCCTTAGTATAGCGATAAGGAGGGTTTTGTAACTTAGGCCCATATTTGACTGGGGAGTTATGAACTTGACAACAATCCCCTTTCCTTCCAAATAGCTCCATGGGCATGTAGTACCAGGAAAGCATATTTAGAGTCAGTGTTACTGTTTATTTTTAAGGCTTTGGCAATTGCAAAGTGCTAGTGAACACTATGGCATACCCAGCTTTTCTTATTCTTTCTATGAAAACTATGAAAACTATTGTTATCAGTAAACCAACTGTCATTTGTATTTTTAATAGGAGCATCTTAAATCTGGCCAACTAGAGCAAGCAAGATCAACCTCTGAACAGTTTTGCTCTATAGAGAAAGAAGTACAGTGGTCAGGTTCAGGCATACAGGTAACTAGGTTTAAAGTTCGGCAAGTTTTAAGTATTATTTCTGGCATATCTGTAAGTATAGCCCAGTATTTAATAAGTCGGCCTCCATCATCCACTGGTGGCCTTTGGTTTCTAAGACAAATCTGGACCTGATGTGAAGTCATTAGAGTCAGGGACTGTCCCATAGTGAGCTTTGAGGCTCTTTTTATGAGGAGGGCTGTTCTATGCTTAGCTAAAGCATCTGTTTGCAATTGCACCTCAACAGAGGTGGCCTCTAGGATAAATATGACTAAGGGATGAAACAATTAAGAAGCCCTTTGAGTGGTCCAGCCTTAACAATATCCTGAATACAGAGGATCACTGGCAAGTGGGAGAAAACCTGTCAAGAGGTAAGGGGAGTCCCCCATGCATCATCCAATCCAATCATAAAGAAAGTGGGGTCATCCATTATCTCCACAAGTCCATAGTTAATCCTATGGAGTGCGGTGTGCTGGCTTTTAGGCAATTTCATTATCCCAGCCACACACAAGGTGTTAGTTAAGTTATACAGTTGTTGAGGAATCAATCCCATTTTTCCAGTTGTTTAATCATGTGCCATGGGGTTCTGCTAATATCCCCACAAAATAAAAAAAGCAAGAAGATTGTCTAAATGAGCTATTGTGCAACTTCTCTGAAGTTTACCTCAAATTGTTTAGCTTAGGTAAACAAATATTTAAAGACAATCAAATCTAGAATTTAACATCCATAAAGGTGTGTTACTGAACATATTTTTTCTCTCTAAAATAACCCTCATTTCTAGAGATAGCCAAATCAGGACTAATTTATTTGAGAAACAGGTCCAGTTTTAACAAACTTGGCCTAATTTACATAAGCTCAGCAAGAACAGTGAGTGTGATCACACAGATCTTTTTTAGAATCTGTTTTGCTGGAACTTTTTATAAGGAATCTCCAGGTTGAACTTTTTAGTAGCCTCTCCAGGCCAGAGGCCAAGCCATGTACTTGCCATCAGGCATGCCTGCAATACCTGTTGATTTGGGTGAATTCTTCTTCCTGAGTTTCCCAAAGTATCCTGCCAGGAAGTGACATTCTTTACTCACCTGGTGAGGTTGCTGGGAACTCTGTAAGCAAGGTATCAGGCCAACAGTCCCAAGGGGCTTTATGGCTCCAGGTTTCATAAAGTCAACCTTAGTTCCCTAAAGCTGTCTGGTCATATCTTTGCATGTCTTTCTCAAATATGACACAATTACCCATTAAAACTTTGAGACAGACAATTAACCATCAGTTTAGTCATCTCTTTGCTAACAAATTTTAACAAATAACACAAGCTTATTTGATATTCAGTAAACTTTGCTAGGATAAAAGCTTCACATTTACTGCTGTAACTTCAAAAGACATGTATATCTTAATTAAAGCAACAAACTTAACTTAGTTCAAATACTGATTTACGTTCTACCTGGGCCCACTCCACTTTGAATGTTTATCTGAGACACGGGTGGGAGGATCTGGAGTGGGGGGTGTTAGGTCCAGGGGCTGCTCTTCTTGCTCCTTGACAGTGAGGAGAGAAGGACCATGGTGCATGATCTAGAGACTAGACATGCAGGCCACATGCACGTTGGTGCAGAAACACAAGAAGGGGGAGACAGAAGAAACAGTGCTGCCAGGAGGCAGAGAAAGGATTCCCGGTTTTAGAGCTCATCAGCCCCAACAGAGGAGCAGACGCCATGCTTTCCCACCAGCAAGGGGGGAGGGGTTAAGCAGTCCAAGTCGGGCCAGAGAAGACAGGGAAACTTCCCCGAAACAAAGGGAGTTTTGGCAGCTGCTTGGGAATATTCCTTATGGTCTCTGTCTCGAGTTAGACTAATCCAGTTATAGCCATTAACATGGGAAGTGAGTGAGGGAGAAGCCACCACATCTATTAGGAGAAACAGAGAGAAATAATGTCAGAGTCCCCTTTGCTAGGGATGGCCCAGCAACCTGGGCTTATCTGAAGTCCTACTAACGTAATTATCATCCAGTATGTCAAAATTAAGTTTACTAGCTGACTCATTTGGGCAAACACATTCCGCAAAAGCCCCTTAGTTTGGGGTCCTGGTGCAGAGCAGTGAAGGCCTAGGTATGAGCAATGAAGGTATCCTAGGTCCATTTGCCCTGTTTCCTGCAGAGGAGATCTAACTGATAGATCCCACTGAGGCCATGCAGTGTTACAGGAGCTCAGTCCTTTCCTAAGTTTTGCAACCCAAATTATTTCCAGTGGGTTAAAAGGCACCCTAAGGTAGAGTCCTTGGGAACTGAAACCTACTGAGGCCATGCTCCCAGGAAAGTAAAGAAGGTCCATTACCAAATCCCCCGACTCCTGGGTGGCGTCCCACGCAGGATATGTCATGGGTTCCCGTGTGTCAAAGCGACCGGAGGCGTCCCTCAACAAAAATTGCTACTGATCACCATCCTGCCTTCCCTGAGAAGGCATTCCTGCCATAAAAGGCCCTGCAGGGGTGCCGGCATCCCTCCCCTTCCCCATCACATCCTAGGCTGCTGATGGGTGCCTGGTGAATGGACCAAAACACTGTGCCATGCCATGCCATCTTCTGTCCTGAAGACTGCATACTGTTTTGACATTTTAAGCCATGGAAATACTAGAAAAAAGTTTGGCAAGGGGAAATTACCCAATTTCGTAGCTTTAAGTAGTCTGTAGAAGACACTGACAAGAAACAGTAAAGACTGAAATCCATCATAGTCTATGCGACATTCCAACACATGTGGTCCTTGCAGCCAACTTCCCTAGGAAACGGTCCCCAGTTGCATTTCAATTCAATCAGGTACTGGTTTCGGCCAGCTCCCAGTGGAGGTCTCTTGGCCAGAATGACTAGACCAGGGATGTGGAGGGGATCACATTAGATCAATCAGGAGGAAACCTCACACGGAAGTCTTAAGATTGGCAGCCGTCCTGGTGACTTAGGTGGCTGTCCCGTGCCCAAGAGGGACAACTTTTATAAGAACAGGAATAAAGAGAGGCCATCAAGTTTCTGGGTTTTATGGCCATTCCGGCCAGGGTACTAACTTACAGCCAAAAGGCAGATGCTCTCCTCCCCATAGAGTAGCCACGGGCTAGAGGATTACAGCCTGAGCAACTGACATGCAAGTGTTCCAATAAGACCATACTCCTTGAAAACCCCCTGAAATGAGACTAAAGGAAAGGGAGAGAGAAAGTACTCACCAATTTTGCTCTGAAGCTCAGAGTCCAAATGTAAAGACTAACAGCCCCACGCTCGGGCGCCATCTGATGAAGTTCTATAACCTAGGTGAGGTTCAGTGGGCTGAGGTCCGGAGCTGATGACCAAGAAAGAATTCTTGAGACATCTTTGGTGCAAACTGGTGGTTTATTAAAGCAGGGGAACAGCACCCGTGGGCAGGAAGAGCTGCTGCCTGGGGTTGTGAGGGATGGCAGGTTACGTACCCTGTGATTGGGGGAAGGTGAGGGAAAGGGAGGTTTCAACGGAGCTTTCATATGCTAAAGAGGGCCTACAAGGTGCTGGGATACTGGAGGCCTTGTGGCTAAGTCAGTGTTGTCTTTTGGCAAGCCATTCACATTTCTGCTATCAACTGTCTTTGTTAGTGAGATTTGGGTTTAGAAGAAATTTAACTTTATTTAGGGCTTGAGGAACTGAGTTATTTGATAAGGTAACTTCTTTTTGTTTGTAGATCTTCGGACATTTTTAAACCAAGGGAGACTCCTGTCTTGCAGATTGTGATCTCTGCAAGTTAACTATTTGTTTCTCGTTTATGGCAGTCAAGGGTGCCTGAGGAATGTTACACATATTACCGAGGGGAGCGGGTGGAGAGGGCGTGCAAGGTGCCAGCTTTTGCTTTGTCCTCAGTCAGCCTCCTGCTCCCTCATCATAAATATAGCCCCACATTCGGGCACCATATGATGAAGTCTAGAACCTAGGTGAGGTTCAGTGGGCTGAGGTCTGGAGCCGATGACCAAGAAAGAATTCTTGAGACATCTTTGGTGCAAACTGGTGGTTTGTTAAAGCACGGGGACAGGACCCATGGGCAGGAAGAGCTGCTGCCCCGGGTTGTGAGGGATGGCAGGTTCTGTACCCTGTGGTTGGGGGAAGGTGAGGGAAAGGGAGGTTTCAACGGAGTTTTCATATGCTAAAGAGGGCCTACACGGTGTCGGGAGACCAATGTTGTCTTTAAGCAAGCCATTAATATCAAGATAGTTGGGAGATTCCTGTCTTGCAGGATTGTGATCTCTGCAAGTTAACTATTTGTTTCTCCTTTATGGCGGTCAGGGGTGCCTGAGGAATGTTACACATATTACTGAGGGGAGCGGGTGGAGAGGAGGTGCAAGGTGCCAGCCTTTGCTTTGTCCTCAGTCAGCCTCCTGCTCCCTCATCAAGTTCCAAACCTGAGAGGGGGCTCGAGGGAGTGAGGGAGTACGAGAGAGCGGGAGGGCGGGAAGGGCGGTGGGCCTAGGGGAAGGCGCCAGACTCTCCTGCTCTTGTTTTGGAGACTCACGTGGTTCTGCCTAATTGGCCGCCATAGAGCCGGAGTTCCCGGGGAGGCAGAGGCATCCTCCGCAGCTGTAGTTCCCAGGTTCTTCCAGCTGCCAGCCTCGCCTTCCTGGAGGAGGCTTGAGGCTGCGCGGGGACCACAACTCCCACAAGGCTCCTCGCTCCAGCGGGGTCTGCGTGGAGGGGAGGGACCATGATGCAGTGACCTTGGGGCTCAGCGTCCCCATGCTGCTTCCTGGAGCTCAGGAGCTTTCTCATCACTGGATTGGCATCTGGCTGCTGGACTCATTCGAGTCCTGGGGCGTCGCCTCAGACCGGCTCTCGACGGGTAGTGTAACGAAGTGTTAGCTTAGGAGGAGCAGTGCTAGGGACTGGGTAGCGCTGAAGCTGCTGGTGGTCCTGGGCTTCCTGAGGAGACTGTCTGAAGAAGTCACAGGTGCTGGTAGGGGAATCCTGGGGGAAAACTGGGGCCCAAACCAGCACTTTGAGACTCAGAGCTGGAAGCCAACAATAACTGGGAAAAAGTCCAACGGCGCTGAGGTGCTTTACTTTTGGCTGAGAAGATAAGCAGGAAAGATGACGAACCAATGGGATGTCTGTAGACCTCTACTGGAACTTTTAGGTCTGTCTTCTATAATTCCTTACCTGTCACTCAGAGCTTTTATCTTTTTCTTCCTTGGGTTGCCTTCTTAAAGAATTCCTTAGCTTGATATTCCATTTCTCTGGTTTGGTTTTAAGCAGGGCTCATTCTGTTATTCAGCCCATCTCTTTGAAAGGTTTCTTTTTACTGTGGTTGCTATTTGTATTTCCAAGATCTCGGTTAATTATTTTCATAACTGCCTGCTCTCATTTCATGATAAGATATTCTGGCTTATCCCTATGATTAATTTAATTACATTGATGTTAATGTCTAGCACTTTTTTTTTTCCTTAGGTGCATATTCTCTCTTGAAAGAAAGGATAAAACATATTAAAGCTTTTCTTTTTTCCGTGGCTTGATTTTTCTGAAACGTTTGTGATTGTTGGTTTATGTCTCACTCATTTTTATGTACCTCGAGAGTCACTGTTTTTTACTCTCTTTGCAGAAGAGGATGAACTGCAGCATATTTTTTTTTCTTTTTAATGAAAATGGGTAGAATCAGGGTTTGTAACCTACTGGTTACCTGGGTACCCCACCCCATTCCTCCAGAGCCTTGTAATCATCAGTATTTTGCTTGTTTCTTTTACCCAAGCTCCCATACTCTCCAAGCTGGAAGCAAACATCCCATTTTCTGCTTCCTGGAAGGCTATACTTTGGTGAAGCTTCAGTTCTAGTCTCTCAGCCAGTTCCCCTTTCATTTTCTTTCTTTTTCATTTTCTTTCTTTCTTTTATTTCTTTCATTTTCATTCTGGCCTCCTCCCTCCAGGTTTGCACCACCTTTCCTTATGTACAGATGGGGATAGTAGGAAAGAGTGACTGAGGAGCCCTTCCAATTTTTTTAAAAGATTTTATTTATTTATTTGACAGAGGGAGCACAAGTAGGCAGATCTTCAGGCAAAGGGAGAGGGATAAGCAGGCTCTCTGCTGAGAAGAGACTGAAGATGGACTCGATCCCAGGATTCTGGGATCATGGCCTGAGCCAAAGGCAGCCACTCAACCGACTGAACAACCCAGTCACCCCCAAATATTTTTTAGTATCTTCTTTTCAGTACTTCAAGGGGAACCAAACATCTTCACCAGGACTCTCAAAGATGAATGAAAAACCAGTAATAATTTGCTACAAAAATGACAGACATCTATTTTTTGTACTGCATCTAAACAGGTAAATTTTAAAAATTAACATTATGGTAAACATAAGAATTTGCTGGAGGTAATCCTTTGAAAATTGATGCTTGTATACTTTTATATCTCGGTCAAGCAAGGCACTATAGAATGATGGTGACCATCCATATTCTATATAAAAACTCTCAGTTCTGTTAAGAACATGAAACAAGGGGTGCCTGAGTGGCTCAGTTGTTAAGCATCTGTCTTAGGCTCAGGTTATGATCCCATGGTCCTGGGATTGAGACCCACATCAGGCTCCCTGTTTGGTGGGAAGCCTGCTTCTCCCTCTCCCACTCTTTCTGCTTCTGTTCCCTCTCTTGCAGTGTCTCTCTGTCAAATATATAAATAAAATCTTAAAAAAAAAAAAAAAAGGACATGAAAGAAATTCTCCAGGGAGAGGGAAGAGAATAAAGTTCAAAATTAGAATAAGTTCAAATTTAAATTTGTACATCAAAAGCTCTTTCTAACTGCCTCTCTTACACATAATTCTACTAAAATAGCAAACCCAAAAGAGGACAAAATTGTTCGTTTCAAAATACATAGCCTTGGACTTTTGTTATGTCAGTAGAAAATTACCCAGTTGCCTCCATTAATTGGTTAGAATTTTGAGAGGAAGCTTGTGTATAGAAACGGGGATTTTTAGCACCAAGGGGCCAACAAACTGGAGGACACTAACACTGCCTGCAATCTAGCAGCAACTCTCTGAGGTCACACGCTGATTTTGGATGGTGGTTTTTTTCCCTCGGGGAGGGTACAACTGTTCAAAGTGAATGTGTATATTTGAAGAGAGGACCTCAAGACTTCTGGAAGTCTGCATGCCTCATTCACTGGGCAGGGGACTTCCTGCTTCAGGTATTTGCACAATAGACTCTAGTTAAAGTCCACCTCCAGCTACGAGTCAAAGCCATGATTGTTAAGAACACAGAATAGGGTCCTACGCAGCATACACGATGTGACCAATAGGCATTAACGGTCACTCAAGGGTTCTGGTACATTGTTATCCTCCAGTAGATTGTAGAGGTAAAAAACATCTGAAAGAAGATGAATACCCAACTTTTGTAGCAACATGGACGGGACTGGAAGAGATTATGCTGAGTGAAATAAGTCAAGCAGAGAGAGTCAATTATCATATGGTTTCACTTATTTGTGGAGCATAACAAATAGCATGGAGGACAAGGGGAGATGGAGAGGAGAAGGGAGTTGAGGGAAATTGGAAGGGGAGGTGAACCATGAGAGACT
>PJEN01008582.1:29995-46254 GCA_004024605.1 Pteronura brasiliensis | reverse complement strand
ATTTTGAAGGGGCCAGAGTGGGGAGGTTGGGGCATTAGAGAGGGCATGGATTGCATGGAGCACTGGGTGTGGTGCAAAAACAATGAATACTGTTACACTGAAAAGAAAAAATTTAAAAATTAAAAAAAAAAATCTGAAAGATTTTCAGGAAGCAGTGGGTTTTGTTTTGTTTTGTTTTTTGGAAAGAAGAGGAGGATGGGGTCGCTAGACTTTAAGAGGTTGTGAATAAAGCAGGAGGTAGGAACTGAATCGTAAACTTTTGTCGTTAGCTTGGCAGGAGTTGAGGTATAAGGTCCTGGGTCTGCATGGAGGTGGGTAGGTCACAGGGAGATAGTGAGGTTAGTACTCCGAAGGGGAGCTGGCATTTGGGCTTGGGTATCAAGAAATCACCAATGTAATTAAGTGGGATAACAATGTTTGTAGTGTGTGTGTGTTAATTCTTTATAGCTGGGGATACTGAGTTAGATGGTTATTGATCCCCTATCCAATTCCAACATTCCTAGTATTTATGACTTCTCTGGCTCAAATACTAGCAACGGCTATGGAGAGAAGGGTTAGACCCAAAAGCATGGAGCACAGTGTATAGAAAGTTTCTCCAAAGCTTGAAAGAAGGCTTTATCAGTATATTTTTGCCTACTCAGGCTGCTATACCAAACATAGGCTGGGGGGCTTAAATGACAGAAATGTATTTTCTCACAGATCTGGAGGCCAGAAGTTCCAGATCAAGGTGCCAGCAAGGTTGGTTTCCAGTGAGCCTTTTCTTGTTGGCCTGTAGATCGCTCTCTTTTCAACTGTGCCCTCAGATGTCCTCTTCTCTGTGGGCCCCCAGAGGGGAGGTAGGGAGAGTGCTTTCATGTGTTCCCCTCTTATGAGGACACCAGTCCTAGCAGATTAGGACTCCCATGACCTCATCAAACCTTCAGTATCTCCTCCTAGGCCCTATCTCCAGATGCAATCACACTGGAGATTGGGAATTCTACATATGACTTTTGTGGGAACACAATTCAGTCCATAACAATCAGTACAGGAGAAAAACCATGGAGTGAATTCTAGAGGAGTCACACGGTGATGTTATAAGGTAAGTGGGTATAAAAGAACACCTCTGAAGTCCAATAGGGCATTAGAGCTAGAGGCCGACAGGAAAGTCCCGTACATGCCACAGTTTTGAGTTTGATGCAAGCGCAACTCTGAAGGGAAGATATTTGGGAGGCTTGGCCAACCACTACTTCCAGCCAGGGGTGATTCTGGAGGGATTATCTCTCAGAGTGCTGCCTAGAATCAAGACTTTGGGGTTGGAACATTGCCACTCCCAAAGCTGGAGAAGGATGGTGCTGTAAGTTACTTGAAGAGTACTGTTATGGGAGATAGGAGATCTGGGGTGTCCTCTTTGTTCTGCTGCTGACCAGATGTGAAAATGCAGATTAACTCCCTAACCGTCTCAGTTCTACCACCATGTGCTGCTGTCACGTGTCCCAAGCCCCAGAGTTAGTTTTATCTATAACCAGAAGCAGGTCTTTTAGTTCCCGATCTCTTAATCGGGCTGATCGTCACAATATATAGTGGACACGTGACAGCCACTGAGGAGAAGTAAGGGTTCTCTTCCCCTCAGGGAGAGTGGAAAGGCTCTAGGAGAGGGCAGACCACTAGGCCTAAGATAGCCAGTGCCTGGGAGTGGAGGCACGGGGAAGAGTGTGCTGATGACAGCTTTGTGGAGGGAGGGCAGAAAGAGCCACCACCGTGAGTTGAGATAGAGTTGAGTTACAGATTGAGCTTGAGTTATAGATCGAGCTTGGGAACAGAGAAGGGGTCAGGGCATGATAGAGCAGCAGCTGGCAAAGTGATTCTGTTGAGATTAAGCTCATAGTGCCTTAGCGAATTAGGATGGGAAATACCTTGCTATTGTCTGTGACTCTGTGATTGTGCGAGTATGAGTGACAGAGTGGGGACAGAGAGAGAGGGAGAGAGAATGCATTAAATTTTAAAGAAGGACAATAAGGGATGCCTGGGTAGCTTGCTCAGTTAAGCACCTACCTTTGGTTCAGGTCATGATCCCAGGGTCCTGGGATTGGATCCCATACCAGGTTCTAGTGGAGGGCCTGCCTTCCCTCTGCCTGCTGCTCCCCTTGCTAGTGATTTCTCTCTCTTCCTCTGTAACAAATAATAGTAAAAAATGAACAAGGGCAATAAATAATGTTTACTTTTGTTTCTGATGCCAGACATAGGTTCAGAGGATTGAAGAGGGAGATCCAAGGAGCTAGCCTCTTAAAAAGAGTGAATACCTAGTCACTGATAAGACCCCTGGTCCTGCAATACAATATGGCTCCTATGATCTGGGTCCTGTTAAACGCCTCTCGCCATCTTTAATCCGATAGTTTGATGCTTCTTTGCACTCAGTGTGGGGAACTGGGAGAAGCTATGGCACTTGGCCCTTTGTGGGGGAATTTTAGTAGTATAAATAGCAATAGTTATCAGTTCTGGAGCACTTCCATGACTCTGCTGTAGGCACTGTGCTGTGACCTGGGTTTAGAGCAGTGAGATAAACATAGAAATAGATGTGGGCTCTGTTTCCAAGAAGCTGAAACCCACTGTTCTTGTCCCCTTCCCATTCTGTCTTCTCCAGCCCCTGTGCAATCCCACCAAGCAGGGAGCTTGCTTTTCCCCCTCCTTCTGCTGCTCCCCCTGCTTGTGCTCTCTCTCTCTCTGTGTCAAGTAAATAAATAAAATGTTTTAAAAATTTAAAAAAAAAAAAAAAAAGCAAAACAAATAACCCGGTTCTGTAGAGTGATTTTCTGAATGCAGTTATGGGCAGTGCTGGGTACTGAACAAGACGCTCTGCAGAACAGAGGAGTAGGGAAATTACAGAACAAATTCCACAGGTCATTGAATGTATCACTTTTGTCACCCCACCCATAGCACTCATTAATCTCTAGCCCAGCCAATCTGTTGGTTATAAAAAATGAGCTTTCTCCAAACTGACAGTTCTCATTTTAGCAATATAAATCATTCTGATCTTTATCACTAATGCGATCAAATCCTGTCTAGTAAAGAAAGCTTGAGAGTTCTATAGCTCTGTAAACATTTAAGAAAAACAATGGACTCAACTCTAGTTACTTTTTAACTAACTTGACTTGCCAAGAGAAGGAGAAAGTAAATATCAGAAATCTTATCACTAAGCACAAATTGCAAGTTATACCTGCCAAGATGTGGTTCAAAATATAAATAATCAGTCTCCTTAGAAGCCTTTTACCTTCTTATATCTGTTATGTTGGGTAAATGAGTAGTTATTAGAACACAGCTGGCTCAGTGATCACAATTCAGCTTACCCTCAGAAGTACAAATAAATTACATGTTTAGCCCGGTAACTGGACACCGATATAGAATTATTCACTGGCTGATTCCTAGATCATAAACCACAAAATTTTTCTTTTTTTTGGAAGTATGGCTGTTACAATAGTCTCACCTGTACCACATAGTGATTGATTTAACTACTCTATACGTTACAGCTCTAGATATAACATTTTAATAGAACAACAATATCCTTGATGGTATCATATGAAATGTAAGTGCCTTGTGCACTTTTCTTAATGTGTATAATTACTTAAACACCATAGGAAATGAATCAATTGTCAAGCTTCCATCAAGGAGAGTCATTAACTAAAGGGATTTCCCATTGCTCTCAGGATGATAACCTCTGAGTAACAGGTTCCATTAGTTGGCCACACACATTTGGAGCCTTGTGGACTTTCTGACAGCTGAGCAGTGTATCTCTGTTTCAAGCGTTGTGATCCCTGTTCTTAATGCAAGAGTGACAGTTGTCACTTTCCCTGTTACCCCTGTCTTTAGGAAAGCGTCTGACTCAGAAAGTCAAATCAGTCCCCCACAAAGGGATTTTCAGGAGAACCACCTCAAAGATGATCACCTGAGATATCAAGAAAAAAACTGAAATTCTAAGCAACATCCATAATAAGTCTTTTCATGTTGATAAGGAAATATTTTCCCCTAAATACCAGATAGGCTCCATGAAAGTGAGATCTTTACCTGTTTTGTTCACCATGTCCCTAGAAGAGCACCTAAGACATCACTCAAGATTAAGTTGCTTTGAATGAATCAAATGAATGAATGAACTGTGGCCTTTGATAGTGAGGTAGTTTATGGTCCTTAGGCAAGAGATGGGATTTGTGTTGGGATTTCAAGAATGGGAGGAGCCGAAGAGAAAATTGAGAAGCTAAATGTGAAAGTATGCGATTTACTGGCTGGAGTAGGTCTGAATACATTTCAAACATAATTAAACTATGGCTGTGGGTCTATACGCATTTCCATAATTTTCCCTTGAAAATGTGAGGCATACAGATGTCATCTCCAGTGAATTCTCTTTGTCCATATACAGAATCACCAAAAAAAAAAAAAAAAAAAAAAAAAAAAAGGCATTCTGACTGTCCTCAGCCCATCTGCTCCGGATTGTAACTCTTTCTTCCCCATGTTCTTTCTGACATCATTGACTTTCAGGTTGACCTCTCCCATCTTGGGTCCCACTCTCATTAGCTATAGAAGTCATGCGATGTTTGCAATGTGAGGGTGGCAATACTCTCTGACCTTTGGTTACAATATGTCTTTGAAAGCCAGTGTTTATTCTGCTTTTACAGCATTTCTCCATTTGAACTGGCCACCTTTTAAGTGGTCATTAGCCACATGTGGCTGCTAGCTATGGGACTTGGACAGCAGAGGTGTGGAAAGTCCGCATATTCTTCCACTCAAAGGATATTGTGAGTTATGCTACATCTTTTTTTTAAGTGTCTTTTTTAGGTATTTAAATTCAATTAGCCATTAGATAGTACATCATTGGTTTCAGACAGACTTTAGTAACTTATCAGTTGTGGATAATGCCTGGTGCTCATCACATCACGTGTCCTCTTTAATGCCCATCACCCAGTTACTCCATGTCTCCCACTCCCCTCCCCCCCAGCCACCCTCAGTTTGTTTCCTACAGTTAAAGGTGCCTCATGGTTTGTCTCCCTCTCTGATGACTCCCATTCAGCTTTCCCTCCCTTCCCTCTGATCCTCTGCACTACATCTTAATCTCAACAGTGAAGTCAAGCAGTGGTAGTAACTCGGTCATGGAGTCATGTATATTCTAAATCTGATGAGGTGGATTCCTGTACTGCCTTTGTCTCTGCTAGAGTGCTTACATTTGTTATTATTATTGCTGCTGTTTTCATGTTTCTCGTTCACTGAATGTCTGATAAAAGAATTAGTGAAATGTGTGACTGCAGAAAATACAATGAGTCATGGGTGATGAAGACTTTCTCGACCAGAATTGAGTCAGGTTCCTCTGAGTCCTCTTTCTGTCCAGGCCTTGACCTCAGGCTCTGCCCACTTAGCCCAGTTTTAACAAGAAACCTGCTTAGTCAATTTTTCAGCAATCTCCTATCCTACTCTTGATATCTGATCAAATTCCTTATCTCTCACCCCTGGTATCTTACCACTTTTTTTTTTTTTTTTAAGATTTATTTATTTTGACAGAGAGAGAGAGAGAGAGAGCATGAGCAGGGGGAATAGCAGAGGGAGAGAGAGAACCAGACACCCCACTGAGCAGGAAGCCCAATGCCAGGCTTGATCCTGGGATCAGATCATGACCTAAGCCAAAGCCAGAGAGTTAACCAACTGAGCCACCCAGGTGCTTCAGTATCTTACAATGCTTAATATCTGATCAAATCCCTTATTCCCGGGGCACCTGGTTGGTGCAGTTGGTTGAATGTTTGACTCTTGGTTTTTGCTCCGGTCATGATCTCACGGTCCTGAGATCAAGCCTCACCTTGGGCTCTATGCTCAGTGAAGAGTCTGCTTAAAATTCTCTTTCCCTCTCCCTCTACCTCTACCCCTGCTCCCTCTCTCTAAAATATATTAATAAATCTTTTAAAAAATTCCTTATCCCCTGCTCTCAAAAGTTTATGACCCTAGCCTTCCTTCAACAATATTACTGTCCAGATGGTTTAGCCAGAATCCCTTCATCCTTACCCTTGATGTTCCATCTTAATTTTACATTCAGTGACCCCCACCATGCTCTTTAGCTATAAATCTCCATTTGTCTGAGCTGAGCCAGATCTCTCTCCCATACTATAAAATAAAATCCCATCATAGTAGCATCCCTTAAATAAAATCTTCCTTACTGTCTTTAACGGGTGTCACAAATTTTTTTTTTCTTTAACGGTCAAGAGGGTGCTAATGGATACCATGACAAAAGGCCTAACTTCCTATAATGGACATTTCCTGGGTTTACCTGACAAATACTCTTTTCCTCTTCTAAGGAAAATTTCCAGTTCTTAGTATAACTGCCAACTGGGCCAGGGGTGGACAAGTGAGTCAGATGAGGCCAAAATGAAAATTCTGTTGAGACACTGGACCTTGAAGATTCAAGCCAAGGACAAAAAAGTGTCGGTACCCCATTATTCTGATGGTCCATTAATTCTTGCTTTTTTGGTTCCTGTGTCTATCACAGTCCCTGCCTTTTTGAAGATAATGACCACTCATCTGAGTACACAGTTTGCAGAATCCCTTTGCAGTGGCCCATGTGGGCCAAGGTAGTAGAGCATAATAGATCTCTGTAAGTTTTTTAAAATGCCTTTGTCCCTGTTGCCCATGGCCATTAAAAACAAAAGGTCGGGGGTGGGGGGAAATTGGAAAAGGTGAAGTTATAGCTACTCACTGATTTTGTGATTGGTAGAGAGAAAGCAACACCTACATACAGGGCCAGTGTGTGAGTGGAGGAAACATCCTTGGCTCTAGGAGGAATGGGGGAAGGAGAAATATTAATAATCTTTGTCTTTGGAACTGCCCCTGAAGACTTCCCCACACAGGAAAATGACCTAGTGTGACTCTCCTAAACTTTGGCAAGCCCCTTAAATTTAACTGACTGCTAGATCTGATACTCCCTGCTGGATAGCTCTGATCATTATTTGATTGTTACTTATTTTACTTTTAAATTATTTTTAAGGAAATTTTTAATTTAAATACAATTAATTAACATATACTACTAGTTTCAGACATACAGGTTAGTGATTCATCAGTCTTTTATAACACCCAGTGCTCATTGTATCACATGCCCTCCTTAATGTCCATCACCCAGTTACCCCATCCACCCACCTCCCTCCCCTCCAAGAACCCTCAGTTTGTTTCCTGTGATTAAGAGTCTCTTCTGAGGGGCACCTGGGTGGCTCAGTGGGTTAAAGCCTCTGCCTTCAGCTCAGGTCATGATCTCAGGGTCCTGGGATTGAGCCCCACATCGGGCTCTCTGCTCCCTGGGGAGCCTGCGTCCTCCTCTCTCTCTCTTCCTGCCACTCTGCCTACTTGCGATCTCTGTCAAATAAGTAAATAAAAATCTTTTTTTTTTTAAGATTTTATTTATTTATTTGACAGACAGAGATCACCCTGAGACCATGACCTGAGCCGAAGGCAGAGGCTTAACCCACTGAGCCACCCAGGCGCCCCAATAAAAATCTTTTTAAAAAAAAGTCTCTTCTGGTTTGTCTCCCTCTTTGATTTCATCTTATTTTATTTTTTTCCTTTCTTCCCCTATGATTCTCTGTTTTGTTTCTTAATCTCCACATATGAGTGAGATCATATGATAATTGTCTTTCTCTGACTGACTTAATTCGCTTGGCATAATACCCTCTACTTTCATCCATGTCATTGCAAATAATTGCCATTTATTTTAACTCGACAGAGAAGGCCACTAGAAACAGCAGGTGATGGCCCCAGCTCCTGTCCCTCCATGTAGAACATCTGTCAACACCTATGAACATCTTTTCTTCCCCCATTCCTATGAATGTTGCTCAGTTGTTACATGGTGGGGACAAATGCTGCTGGCTGGTGGCATGGACACACCGGACAAGCTTGGCCTTCGGTAAAACAAAGACTGTATTCAATTACTCAAACTGAAATGGAATGCTTGGATGAACAAGCCTGCCAGGAAGTACCATTGGAGGTACTCAACCTGTGCCCCTTCCCTCTTTGGACCAAGAGCCTGAATCTGAGAGATGAATGGCTTATCCAAGGTTATGGCAAGGTTACGCAGAGCTGAAACTAGACACAGGTGTACATGCAAGGCTGGCTGTGAAGTCGAACTGCCTCAAATCTTGATTCTTTTCACCACTTCTTATTCTCTGACCCTGTTTTTCATAGTTTAGGACGTAGGGATAATAACAATATCAGCTAATGGGGTATCCTGAATTTTTGATGTTTTAGTTCTTGTCAGATATTTACCATAATGCTTAGCACATGGATGTGTGTGTGTGCACACACATGCACACGCTTGACACTCAAAAAATTGTTCCCTGATATTAACTTTATCAGTGCACTTTGCATCTACCACCAACTGGCTGTTTTGTCACAAACTGATTAAAGCAGAATTGTCAAGTGAGGAACTTCAAAGCCAAAGCATTAAGTGCTATGAGAAACCAGCACCTGGAAAGTTTTGTCTCAGCATCTGTGATTCGAAGGCAGCAAAAAGAGACTTTGGGGACACAGTTCACCCCTTCATGAAGCAGCCATTCAGAACTTTCTCAGAAGGGCTAATGCCTAATCTTCCAAAGACCAGCAAGAACAAGCTTATGGTCTGTTAAAATCAGATTTTTAAAAGATTTTTATTTATTTATTTGAGAGAGAGAGAGAGTGAGAGAGAGAGCATGAGAGGGGAGAAGGTCAGAGGGAGAAGCGGACTCCTCATGAAGCTGGGAGCCTGATGCAGGACTTGATCCCAGGACTCCAGGATCAAAATCAGATTTATTGACTCAATACAGTCAGGGAGGACATTCCTCAGGAGTCATAGAATGCTGGTTGCCATGAGGGAGGAGGGAAGCATCTTTTACAAAGTCTGGGCTCTCACAGAAGGAGTCTGAAGCAGGTGTATGGAAAACAGAGGTCAGTTCTGGATTAGAAGCTCTTTCTGAGGGGAAATGAGTAGAAGCAGGGATTAACCAGGACTTGGGCTCTGCCTTATTCAGTTCAGGCTGCTGCAACAAATGATGACAGACTGGGTGGCCGAAACAGCAAAACATTTATTATTCCTTGCAGTTCTAGAGTCTGAGAAGTCCAAAAGCAAGGTCCTGGGAGATCTGATATCTAGCAAGAGACTGCTTCATTATTCCTGTTGTAGCCTTGCATGGCTGACAGCTGGCTGAACAAGCTCTCAGGTCTTTTCTCAGAAGTGCTTTTATCTCATTCACAAGGGTTCCAATCTCATGACCTCATCACCTCTCAAAGCCCATACCTCCTGATGGCACTCCTTGAGGGTTAGGGCTTCAACATCTGAATTGGGACAAGACACAAACATTCAGTCCCTTAACAAGTGTTGTCATGAGGACAGCATAGCTTAGCAACTGGGTATCCCCAGGAATCTATGGGACTAGCAGAGCAGAATCTGGGGGCGTCACTGGTAGGAAAGCAGGAGTTCCCCAAGAGAGAGTCCTCATAGCATTTTACAGAGACAGCATGACCCTTGAGAAACAATAGTTTCCGTGACTCATACAGCAGCCTTTATCTATGCCTGTCCTCCCTGCTGGATTCACAGCAAGCCTGCTTCTTTCTTTTCCAGTACAAATGGATTTCCACTCTCTGAATCCTGATGAATTTTTGCTCTTTTGCAGTTAGTAGGCTGTCCCTCAGGATTCTACATGTCTGGATTTGCAATCATGGAAACTGCCAAAGGTCCAGGGTCCTGGGTGGCAGAACCTGGCCTCTGCCACTATTGCCCAAGGTAGGGACTCCAGTCCCTTGACCGTCCTGTGCTGCTGTCAAAGGTTTGTGTGCATTGGCTTGTTGTTGGTTTTTTTTTAAATGTAATTGCTTATATGTGTGTTTGATCATGCTCAAGTGGCCTTTCTGTGGAAACAGTGGCCAAGCTACACCTAGAAGTCACTGAAGAAAGTTCTAAGAACCCCTGGTTGGTATGAGGCTAGAGAGAGAGAGAGAAGAAATCTGCCTGTCTGCATTTTGCAAGTCCCTGGGCAAAATCCATGCACTGTGCACTCCCCACACGGAGATTCCAGGCAGGGAGGCCCTCCTGAGCCTCATCTCCCTGGGCTCCTCCTCCAGGAGCAATCCCTAGTTTGAGACCAGGGTTAGGGAGGGAAGAGCAGCAAAGCAGGGTCCAGAAGGAAGGACTGCCACAGACCACGGAGCACCAGAGGGCCTGGATGGTACCTGCTCACTGTACAAATGGGGTACAAATGGGCTCAGCTCAGCAGGAGCAGGGGTGCTCTTGGCCCCTCTGGTGGGCTTTGCAGTGCCCCAAACTCAGGAAGAAAAAAGGCTGGCTCAGGTGACTTATTTTTGGCTGTGAAGGAGCTGACAGTAATGGAAATAAATGAGTAGGGAATGATGTTGGAAAGTTGGAGGGTTTGTCCTTTATATCTCACCTTTCTCTCCTATCTTCCCTTGCTCTGTATTGTGTTCTCAAAGAAGTTTTTGGCATGATATTCCTGTTCACTGGTTTACTCCTGAGCTGTGTCTTTTCTGCTGTTCAGCCCATCTGGTGAATTCTTTTACTGTAAAAAGTATTTTGCCCTTGCAAGGTCTTGTCTCACCCTCTCCCTGGGGAGACCTGAGAAATCCCAGAGAACTTAGCTTGCCACCCAGAAGGAAACCAGGCTATTTGGAATGCTGGAAAGGATTCAGAGTAGGGGAAATCTGCTTGGACATCCGAGACCACCCCCACATTCAGTGGTCCCCTGGACACAAACCCAGACCTTGATACTGATCCTGAACCATGCTCTCAACTCAGACCCCTGTGATCATCACCACAGTGCTTTCAGATCAGTGCAGCCATGCCCATAGGCACAAACTCTAAGCCTAGATTCTGTCCTGAGAGGTCTGTCCCCAATGGCCTGGCTCCAAAGCCCCAAAGATTGGGGACAGTGAGGAACACCATATGACTCACTCTGCCACCCCAAAAGAAACCATGCCATTTGGAACTCCAGAAAGGATTCAGAGGAACTGAAATCTGCATTCCCACCTCTGGACACCCCCATATTCAGCAGGCTCCTGGATGCAAACCTGGAGCTTGACACTCACCCTGAACCAATCCCTTGACTCCCCCCTCCCCCAGAAAGATGGACAGAGTGCTGGCAGATCGGGCCTGCCATGTGGTGGGCCCTAACCATAACCTTTGGTTTGGTTCTCAGGGTTCTGACCCCAGAGGCCTTGCAGTAGATGCCCTACAATTTGGGGACACCTGGACAATACCAGAGGACTCAGCCTGCTGCCCAGAAGGAAACCATGCCATGTAGAACTCAGGAAAGGATGAACAGCAGAAAAAATCTGCATGTGCACCTGAGGCCATGCCCACAGTGAGTGGACATCCGTCCAAAAAATCCAGAGCCAGACACTCACCCTGACCCACATCCTCAGCTCAGCAGTCCGGGAAGCTCTCCACAGAGCCTTCAGATGGGTCCTCCCATGTCCCTAGGCCCCAACCCTAAGCCACGGTTAGGTTCCATTCCCAGGGGCCTGTCCTCAGAGCACAAAGGATAGGGGACACCTGAGCAATCCCAGAGGACTCAGCCTGCCACCCAGAAGGAAACTGTGCCATTTGGAACTCTGGAAAGGATTCAGAGGAACAGAAATCTGCATGCCCAGCTGAGGACACACCCACACTGAGCTGACTCCTGGACACAAAGCCAGAGCCAGAAACTCACCCTCACCTACACTGTCAACTCAGCCACCCAGACAGCTCTCCATGGGGTCTTCAGGTCAATCCTGCCATGTCCCTAGTCCCTAATGCTAACGCTTGATGGGTTCTGTAATGATCTCATTTCAGGTTATGTGGTGGTTCTGCAGGACATTGTCCTGGTGTGGGGTCAAACACACTGAAGCATCCCGTGTGAAGTGGCAAACGTGGTAAAGAAATGATGGCTGGTGAATCTGAGTGTGGAGACAGCACGTATTTGCGCTGCTATAACAAGCTGACTGCACTTTGAAATCACCACAGAGGAAATGACTCTTCCAAACATCCATGTTAGTATGATGACACAGAAGCAGAGACGACATCAGACTTTGGGATGGAGGCCAAGCCCTCCCAGATCCAGGTCACCCAACGTGGAGAGGCCACATGTTAGCAAGAGACTTGTGGGAGGATTAAATCAGGGGCCCCCGTGTCTCGGGTGCAGTAGAAGCAGTGGATTTGGAATTCCAGTTTTCCACAAGCTGGTTAGAACTGTGCAAAAGCAGGAAGGGAAGCCCTAGTAAAGTGGACTGGGGACACCAGAAGGGGAGGCTGGAAGGGGGCGCCTGGTGCTCAGTGCCCATTACAGACCCCACATTGCAATCCCCCACAGGAGAGATTCACCCATTCCAGGCCCCACAGAGGAAGCTGGAAGTTCATTTCCTGACTTTTTGTAGGAGCTTGCAGCTCAGCTGGTGAGAATTCTCCATCACCCCGAACCCCTGCCTTTCTCCAGGGGACTTTCCTTCCAAGCACCCCTCCCAACTTCTTCCTCCTTCTCCATGACACAATGTTCCTCTCCTTTGTTTCTCGCACTTCCCTGTGATGGGACTGTAGCTTGCTCAGCCCAGACTGCCATTCTCTGCTCTTCCCAAATAAACCCATGTTCTGGTCAAATAACGGGCAGTTTGAGTTTAAGGCAAATCAAACATAAATTCAAGAAACTTGCAAGGAACAAAATCAATATGCACAAATCAGTGGCATTTCTACGTGCTCAGAAGGAACCATCAGAAAGAGACTACAGAGAACAATCTCATTTACACCTGCATCCAAAAGAGCAAGATACCTGGGAGTCCCCTGAACCAAGGAGGTGACAGACCTGTCCTCTGACAGCCCTGCAACAATGACGACAGACAGGGAGGGAGACACACGGAGATGGGGAGGCACTGTGCTCAGGGAAGAACCCACATTGGGAAAACACCTACTCTCCCCGAAACCGTCTACAGAGTCCGCGCTGTGGCTCCCGAACTTCCGCACTCGAGGCCAGCCCGGAGTGGGTGTGGACACGGGAAGGCCCCCGCAGGGTCGAGGTGCGGGGAGCACAAGCCCCGAGGCAGGCGGAGGCTCCCTGACTGCAGACAATCTGAGGAGCCCCAGGAACCAAATCCGCGAGCACACAAACACAGAGGGAGGACCGAGGAGCATCTGAGCCCAGAAAGGGGGGACCCCACAGCCCCTCACACAGCACAGCAGGAGGCCACGTCACCGCACACAAAACGACGGAAGCCCCAGTGTCTACACAGGGCGCCCTTCCTCTGTGGGGTCCTGAGACCAGGTATCCTCTTGCCAGTCTGCTCAAGCGGCTTCTCACCTCCTCCAGCGTCCAGTCCTTAGGAGGCTGGACTGCTGTCAGTGTGGGCGCGTCCTCCACAACAGGTCCTGTCAGTGTTGAGGCAGACGCACACCCTCGTCAGCTTGTCCTGTCAGGGTGGGAGCCGCCCCACATTCTGCGGAAGTCTCCGCAGTGGGTCCTGAGAAGGCAGGGCTCAGGTCCCAGCTGTGGCTGCGCAGCCTGGGCTCAGGGCGGGAGCTGGGGTCTGGCGCCCTCTGCAGGCGGTGGAAGGCAGTGCAGAACTGTGGGAGCTCACCCTTCAGTGGAAGCTCCTGCTCCCTCCCGGGGTCCAGCTGATGCCATTTCTTTCCGGAAATTCAAGCTGCATGGAGCCCAATACCCCCCAACTTCTCCAAAAATAGCTAAGGAACAATGAATTGGAAACAGTGTGGAATTACAACAGTCCTTGACCCAAACAGTGGCACTGAACATGGCCCTGATGCAGACCCACACTCTGACCTCAACTTGGTCTCAAGCCTGGAGCTGACCCTAATCCAAGACCCTAACCCTAGCCCCCAACCCTAACAATGTTCACAAGAATCAAAAGGTAAAAACTGCAAACATCCATCAATGGCAAATGCATAAGCAATGTGTGGTGAAGGGTTTGAATTTGGGTTCAGGTTCAGGTTTTAGTCAGAGTTCTAGATCAGGTTTTGGGTTTAGTGTCAGGGTGAGGATTTAGAGTGAAGGGCAAGGGAACAGAGTTATAGTTTAGGGCTTTAAGTTTATGATTTAGGATTTAAGACTCAGAGCTTATGGGATAAAGTTCAAGGTCAAATTTGGGGTTTGGCTTCATGCTGAGATTTGGGTTCGGGGTTCATGACTTGGAGGTCTGGTTTAGGGTTTGGGTTCGTGGTTCAGGGCTCAGGTACAGGTTTTGGGTTCCATTTCCGGTTTGGGATTCAGGGTTCTAGTTTGGGCTTTAAGGTCAACTTAGGTTTCAGCGTTGTTAGGGGTTAAGGTTAGATTTAGGGATGACACATTTTCTTCAGTTGTCATCATGGACACAAAATTTCTATCTGAAGTTTCTAAGTCAGAAATGTATTTCATCTGGGGGCACCTGGGTAGCTCAGTGTGTTAAGCCTCTGCCTTGGGCTCAGGTCATGATCTCAGGGTCCTGGGATCAAGCCCTTCATCAGGCTCTCTGCTTGCCTCTCTCTCTCTGCCTACTTGTGATCTCTGTCTGTCAAATAAATAAATAGAATCTTTAAAAAAAAAAAAAGAAAAGAAATGTATTTCATCTGGGTGTCAGGAGCTGGTTTGGAATTTAGGATCCCAGTAACTCCCTACCAACAGCATTCTGATCCTAGAGTCTCCCAGTCACCCAGAAGTGGCTCTTGTCTTGGCTCAAACTTGGCTCTCTGCCCTTGACAGAGAAGGGCAAGTTGGTGCCAAAGTTGGGATTTCACAATGGTAGAGGTGTGAAACCAAATATTGTGGAACTATCATGGAAAATGAGGCAGGAGACAAATAACTGGTTGACTCCTGATTCTTCCACAAAAACAAAGACCAAGTTTCCAATAGAATCTGATAATGTTCCCTAGGAAGGCCTATGGTACTCATTACCAGTAACAAAAGAGGACCCCTCCCCTGGTTTAAACTAAGAATCACAGCAGGGTATTTCCTACTTAGTGTTTTGGCTGTTCCAGTGTACAATTTGTGGAAGCACTGACAACCTTTTCATGCTCAAATTCTTATCAACACAATGCAGGCAACATTGTAATGCATTGCTCCTTGGAATACCAAGTACAAGGAGGGCTATTAGAAGTAGTAACAATATACCAAACATGAAATTCAGAAAAATACCATTTATGGGCACCTAATGTGGATCCCTAACCATAAGATCTAACATATCATCCTATAGATTTCACTTACAAAAATCATCAATAACAGTAGCCTACTGACCACTGTAACCACTCCACCATTGACCTCTAGGCCTGTAATACACACTCCAACCGCTGTAGACACAATTCTCAGCAGCAGAATGGGACTTGCCCAGTCTAGGTGGACCAACTCTTATAGTGAAGCCAAAAAATCCTGCTCCTTGGAAATCCCAGCCATTAGGACACAATCACAGAAACCATACCCAGAACTCAAAAAGGGACAGACATCCCATGAGGCTGATGCTGCAGATCACCCCCACTCCCATGAAGTAGTTCTACAGCGGACTCCAGGTCTGTCCCCTTCCCGGGATCACACATGGCACCACTTCCTCCTCAGAACAAAACTGTGAACTGTCCTCATCAGGCCTGTGTGCAGGCTCACAGAAAGCCAGACACTTCCTTGAGAGTACTTAGCCTCTCATTGCCTATACCAGCAGATGGAGGGTGCTGTCTTCCCGACTTCCATACCAACTAGAGAAGACTTGGAACAAGTCTTGCCAGACTCTATGCAAAGGCATATTCTCCATCCGCAAAATGATGGATGGTGAAACGCCACGGATTCCCTGCACCTTCTTGAACCTAGGTAAGTTGGAGCTACAGCTTGGCCAGAGCTATTATCCCCAATCCCCTAAACACACACACTTCCCTTGTGCATTCTGGGCCAGTTTCCATCCACTTTGCTCCTCAGCCATTGTCTCTGCAGAGAATTACAGCAGTACTGAGGTGCTGGGACTGAGGTTCTAGGTGCTAAGCCAGCACTTTGGACCCACTTACTATCAGAAATTAATATTCGTTTTATTAACAGATGCATCCCATAAGATCTTGCCACCACAGGGATGCCTGGGTGGCTCAGTGGGTTAAGCCGCTGCCTTCGGCTCAGGTCATGATCTCAGGGTCCTGGGATCGAGTCCCGCATCGGGCTCTCTGCTCAGCAGGGAGCCTGCTTCCCCCCATCTCTCTCTGCCTGCCTCTGTCTACTGTGATCTCTCTCTGTCAAATAAATAAACAAAATCTTTAAAAAAAAAAAAAAAGATCTTGCCACCACAGC
>PJEN01008582.1:0-29895 GCA_004024605.1 Pteronura brasiliensis | reverse complement strand
CTGAACAAGATGACCATCTGTGTGGTATATAACCTGCAAGATATACCCACCAGGCAATGGGGACTGTCTCAACCAAACAATACCTACATGGAATTCAACCACAGACAAACGTCTTGTGGCAAACTTGAGGCCTACAGAGAAAGGCAGGAGAATTCCTGAGGCCTTCATTGTTGGCCAATCTCACTATCATCTTTTTTTCCTTTCAAGTGGAGGGTCAGGCAGGATATGTCCCAGTGTACTGCCACTCTGCCACTGGAAAAGAAGAGCCCTCTCCCCCATCATCCATCATGTTGCAGATCTGGAGTGTGGGAAACTATCACCCATGGGCCAAATGGGACCTCTCCCTGTATTCTGTCAATCAAGTGTGGCTGGAACATGAGTTATGGATGGTCTGTGGCTGCTCTCAAGCCACAGTGCAAGAGTGGAGTCATTGTCAGAGACACCACATGGGCAGCAAACCTGACAGAAAATCTTTACAGAAGACTTTATGTAAAAGTCTGTGTCAATCCCTGGTCTCAAAGATCCTAGGATCATGTCACTTCTTTGAACAGAGCATAGCACCTTCTGGGCAAAATGTAATCTCTTCACCCCCAGAGGCAAGGACTTCCATCCTTTTAGCCAGAACTCCATCTCCATCCTCCTCTATTTAAACCCTAAATGGCACATCTACATGTCTGCAGCCCAACAGGAATTCACTGTGCGTGATAGTGATGCTCAGAAACAGAGGTGTAAGTGTGAACTTGTGAGGGTGAGCATGTACTTCCCCTTTGTTAGCCACAGTGTGCAAGGAGGATATAATACAGTAGCGTGCTTTCTGTCCCACAGGAATGGAACGCAATGTGGTCGCATTGTGATCTCAGAAGGAAGCCACCTTCATAGAACAAACTTCATCTGGGAGGACTCCCAAGTCCCTTGTCCTAGACACTATGTTCCACCGAGGCTGGGGGCACACAGAGGGACAGAGACTCCCCTGCCCATCAGGGTTTTGAATGATGCCTGCTCTTCCAGGACAAAAGATCCTGAAACCATTCATCCACCTGTCATCCAGCCAGACGTCTGTGAGAGAGATCTACTTCAAGCAGAAAGGAAAGACCAAGAGACAATAAATGACAGCCTTGTGTGACAAGTGCCATGACAGGGACACTCAAGAGGACTGGGGGTGTGCAGGATTGGCCAGAACAGGTTCCCAGGAGGACTGGGAATGCTCCAGGAGGGTGATCACAGCTGTGTCACTACAGGGAATGCTTGGGAGGACTGGAGGTGTGCAGGGTTGGCCAGACTCTGGGGCAGGGGTCCGGGAGTGCTCCAGGAGGATGATCATAGCTGTGTCACTAAAGGGAATGCTCGGGAGAACTGGGGGTGTACAGGGTTGGCCAGACTGGGGGACAGGGGTCTGGGAGTGCCCCAGGAGAGTGATCACATCTGTATCACTACAGAGAATGCTTGGGAGAAGTGGGGGTGTGCAGGGTTGGCCAGACTGGGGGCAGGAGCCCGGGAGTGCTCTGGAAGGTGAACACAGCTGTCACTATAGGGAATGCTCTGGAGGACTGGGGGTGTGCAGGGTTGGTCAGAACAGGGGGCAGAGGAACCAGGAGTGCTCCAGGAGGATGTCGCAGCTGTGCCCTTGTGTGGCTACACATGTCAGTGTGACTGGGCAATGGCCAGATCGGAAATGATAGGGCAGGTGAGGGGCCATGTCCCTAAACTGTCTTCTACAAGGAAAAATTTCAGTAACGAGATTTCTTTCAGTACAATTTCATGTCACATGCGCCCGTGAGTCCCTAAACCTGACTGTGTAGAACATGAAGTACGTAGTTTGCCATTGCTTTCAAACCTGAGGTGCTGGCGGCAGAGCACACTGGATATTTCATACCCTGCTTTCAGAGTATGATGACTTTTCCTGCCTTCATCTCCGACCCAAACATAGGGAACAAAGGCAATACAGATCTACACTTCAAAATGTCAACAGAAATCTGAAAACCCAAATTTTCCCAGGATCTAAAGGCTCAGGACCAGGATGACAGAAAGGGGAGGCAGACAGCAAGGAACCAAAAGAACACGTCATGTGCATGTGAGCTGGCCCACTTCTCCACCTGTCGGAAGCAAGCCATGCCTGACAGGAGGGAGTCCCACCAGCACCCGGTCTGTCTGTTTGCTGCCCTTGAGCAGAGCAGAGGATGGGCTGAGCCGGGTATGGGTGTCAGGGGGAGATGGCCTGCTGGCCACAGATGCTACCTGCCAAGAACCTGTAGGACCAGCTCCTGATCCTCAGCTAAGATGAAACAATTATTATGTTTAGTTATCTATGTCCTGGGACAGGGCATGTGCTCAGTGCTTTGGTGACTATATCCTCTCCCATTTTATTTTTTAAAAACACATTAAGCAGGTTAAGATCGACATACAAAAAACTGTCTGTAGTTAATGTATGAAACTTGACCCTCACCCTAACCCTAATATCTAGTTAAGATATACTCAATTTAGAATATCGATCAAAAGTTAGAGGATGGTTTTTAGGAGCTAAGGAATTCAGTGACCAACCTTCTTAATTCTCCCTTGAATCTGTTAAGTTGGAACACGATCAGCCACATGCTTTCTGGAGAGTGGCCACATGGGGGCAACAGTGAGTAAACACTGACGCAAACCCCACTATAAAGCCAATTCTTCCTTCACCCTGTCAAACCTTGTTCATTCAATGTTTACAGGTTATTGTATACATTATGAAAAGTGTGACTTTGTTGAATTTAAAAAAAAAACAAACTAATTCTTTCAACCTGTTAAGAATAGAAGATGTTTTCTAAAATCTGGGAGTTGACGTGCAGATGAAGGCCCAGGGGTCTGGGAAAAGGTTATTACTGTCGAATCTATTCAGATCTACTAAGGAAACAAGGATGACTTCTATTCCACTTCTTTGCAGGAAGAATTTGTGTCAACTCACAGCACAAAATCCACACAAAATAGTGTAGCTCAGAGGAAAACAAAAGGAGAATCAACAGCCTCCAGGAGCAGAGAAAAAGCCACACCCAGGAACAGAGAAGACAGACCACAGAGACTCTGCTTAAGCCAATTTATATTTCTGTAGATCCTCTGGAGCTAGAATGCCCCTGGTGCCCCTGGGGTCATGAGTCAGGCAGATAGCACACCCTGATACTGCACTGTTGGAACCCATGACAAGCCTCCTGGTCCCTTCCTCTGCGAGACACCCCCTACCCCCTGACTACTCCAGCCTGCTTCTTGGAACTACCATTCCCCTTTATGAAACCATTGTTCACTTTTCCCATCACTGCCATCATATAGAGTACATATAGAGTACATACTATTTTGTCGTTTAAATGTTTTTCATCATGTTCGCTGTGAAACTATACTTTGCATCATCTACCTGCATGTAGATCACCTGCTGCTTTGCATGACATAACTGTGGACTCCGAGTGCCCTCATGGCATCACGGGGGCTAGTGTCCTGGGCAAGGTCCTCACTAAGCCGGCTCAGCTGTCACAGTGCAGGCCTGACCCGGGCACTGCTATTTTTGTGCAGCAAGGTAGCACAGCCAAAACCTTGGTTTGGGTTCAGAATTGCTCATGGCCCCTTGGCCACATCAGATGGCATGGGGGCACACCCTGAAGACCCTTGCTAATCCAGTGTTGCTCTGGGAAATTTCCATGGAACAGCCATTGCATCCAATGGAGGAACTCAATAGGAATGGGAAGGATGGGAGTCAGAACTCCTGAGATAGAATCCATCTTGGGGGTTGCCCAGAACTTCCTAGGAGTTCATTCCATAGTCTTGAATGAATCCATTAATCTAAAAACATTTCCTCATTTTAGAAATAATGAGCCTAAAGCTCCGATGAAGTGACTCTCCCAGGTCATACTGGAAATTAGTGAAAGAGCCAGAATGAGCTGGGAGATGGCCTCCAGCAGGATCCCCCAGAGTGGCTTTTGCTAGAGCCGCAATCACCCATTTATCTTTCCTGGACTCCCCAACTCTTATGGGACTCTTCATGGAACATATTCTGGGAACAAAGGTCATGTCAGTGCCACAGAAACCTCTGACACTGGATATAAAGATGTCAATGAAGTCCCAAGCCATGGGCCATTTCAGAGTTTGTCTGCAAAAGATACGGTTGGTGGGAAACCCACATGATGACAGAGGGTAGAGGAAGATGGAAGAAGCTAGGGAAAGAGGGGGTGCCCACATCACATCTGACCCCAGGTGGCACGGTGTTGTCCAGCAGGACAAGCCCCCCAAATGACCTCCAGCACCTTCACAGAACTCACCCTAAGGTTTGAAGCTGATCTTCCTACATGGGTCAGGAGTGCTTGGCTAGCTCAGGGAA
Source organism: Pteronura brasiliensis (assembly GCA_004024605.1). Taxonomy (NCBI): domain Eukaryota; kingdom Metazoa; phylum Chordata; class Mammalia; order Carnivora; family Mustelidae; genus Pteronura; species Pteronura brasiliensis. The sequence continues at coordinate 25,562 of PJEN01008582.1, read as the reverse complement.
GCACGACACAGGACATAAGAAAGCCACAGCCTTGACAGATGTGTTTTCATGGAACAATAGTTTTCTCCAAATATATTCTGAAATGGTAAAAAAAATTCACTGATAAAACATGGATATTTTTGATTAAAAAGAAAGCCACAGTTGTTGAATTAATAAATATTTATGGGGTATCTACTTAGTGCAAATGTATATATAGCTCTAGTCCCACCTGGGAGCTTGCAAAGTGCACGGGATATGATCAATGGATCAATGGATCAATGGTAGGAAGGAATGCAGGCTGAGGGCTAAGAGAGCCATCCTATTCAGAGAGGCCCATTAAGGAAGCCCACTGAGAAGATGCTTTTCAGCCAAGACCAGAAAGACAGGGCCAGTGAATCGATCTGGGGGAAGAGTGACAGAGCAACTTGATTTTTCATTATTTTGACCATAAAACACAAATGTCAAGAAATACTGTCTTAAGTGTTGATTTGGAACATTTGGTTCTTCTTTGTAACTATTTGGATTACATGCTAACCTTACTCACTATAAAATGCTCTAAGAAAATGTCTTATTTAAGCATGGACATCTTGTATTAAAAGGCAAATAAAGGGGTGCCTGGGTGGCTCAGTGGGTTAAGGCCTCTGCCTTCAGCTCAGGTCATGATCCCAGGCTCCTGGGATTGAGCCCCACATCAGGTCCTCTGCTTGGCGGGGAGCCTGCTTCCCTTCCTCTCTCTCTCTCTCTGCCTGCCTCTCTGCCTACTTGTGATCTCTGTCTGTCAAATAAATAAATAAAATCTTAAAAAAAAATAAAAGGCAAAAAAATTAACCCTAGCGCAACCCTAAACCTACTCCTACCCCAACCCCTGACCCTAACCCTACCTGAAACCCCTAACCTTAACCCCTGACCCTAACCTGAGACCCTAAACCCTGACTGTAAACTTGACCCCAACCCTGAACCTAGGTTGGGTTCAGAGGGGTCTGTTCCCAGAGACCTGATGCCACGGCCCCAGGGACTAAGGACACCTGAGTAAATGCAGAGGATTCCACCTGCCACCCAGAAGGGAAACCATGCCATTTGGAACTCCAGAAATGGTTCAGAGCAGGAGAAATCTGATGCCCACCTAAGGCAATCCCCACATTCAGTGCCGGCTGGACTCAAACCTGGAGCCTGACACTCACCCTGACCATGCCCTGAACTCAGCCCTTCAGTAGTCTTGCCACACAGCTGGCAGATTGAACCTGCCATGATCCTAGGTCCCAACCCTAACCCTAGATTGGCTTTTTAAAGACCATGCCCAGAGGCTTGGCTCCAGATCCGCAGGGAATGGGAACACCTAAGCAAAGCAGAGGGCTCATCCTACAACAAAGTCAGAAATCATGCCTTTTGGAACTGCAGAAAGGATTTAGAGAAGAAATCTGAATGAAATCTTGAACCAATCCCTGCTTATTTATAGTTCCAAACCATACTGAATGCAAAGCCTGAGCCTGATACTCTCCTTAACTCTAGCCCTCAATTCAGACATCTGTGAAGGTCTCCACACCTAAGCAGATCACACCTTCCATGCTCCTGGGACCACCCCTATCCTAGATTATGACATAGGTATAAACATGAACACAACTTTCTACCAAAAGGACATACAAGAGATGAAGAGACGCATGAAAAAGTGCTCCACATCACTTAGCATCAGGGAAATACAAATCAAAACCACAATGAGATACCACCTTACAACAGCTGGCATGGCTAAAATTATCAAGGCAGGGAAAAAAAAATGTTGGTGAGGACGTGGTGAAAGGGGAACCCTCTTACACTGCTGGTCGAAAAGCAAGCTCATATAGCCACTCTGCCAAATGTTATCAAGTTTCTTCAAGAACTTAAACATAGAGCTACCCTACAACCCAACAATAGAACTACTAGGTATTTACCACAAAGACACAGATTGAATGAAAAGTAGTGGCACGTGCTCCCCAATGTTCATTGCAACATTATCCTCTCTAGCCAAAGTATGGAAAGAGCTCAGATGTTCATGGACAGATGAATGGATAAAGAAGATGTGGTTCATATCTACAACAGAATATTATTCAGCCATCAGAGAGGATGAAGACTTAGCATCATATCCACCTGGATGGAATTGGAGGGTGTTATGCTGAGCAAAATAAGTCTATCAGAGAAAGACAGTTGTACATGGGTTCACTCCTATGTGAAATAGAAGAAACACCATAGACGATCAGAGGGGAAGGGAGGGAAAGCTGAATGGGAAGTCATCAGAAAGGGAGAAAAAACATGAGAGATTCTTCAGTACAGAAACAAACTGGGGGTTGCTGGAGGGGAGGTGGCTAGGGGATGCGGTAACTGGGTGATGGGCATTAAGGAGGGCATGGGATGCAATTGAGCACTGGGTGTTACACACACCTGATCTATTATTGAACACTATGTCTGAAACTAAGTTGGCTCATTGAATTTAAGTTAAACAAAAAGAACTCAAGCAAACACTCCTAAAAATCTGTATGGAACCAGCAAAGATACTGAATAGCCAACACAATGCTGAGAAAGGAAAACAAAGCTGGAGGAGTCACAATTCCACATTTCAAGTTCTACTACAAAGCTGTAGCCATCCTAAGGATGGTCCGGGCACAAAAATACACACAGTAACCAAGGGAACAGGACAGAAGCTCAGATATAAACACGTAGTTGTGTGCCCAATTAATCTTCCACAAAGCAGGCAAGAATATCAAAAAGGAAAAAGACAGTCTTTACAACAAACGGTTTTGGAAAAACTGGACAGCCACGAACAAAAGAATGCAGTTACTCTGCTTCCTTACACCACAGAGACAAATAAACTCAAAACAGTTTCAAGACCAGTGAAAGACCAGGAACCATAAAAACCCTACAAGAGGGCTCAGACAGTAACTTCTTGACATGGACGAAGCAGCATTTTTCTAGACTGTCTCCTGAGGCAAAGGAAAGAAAAGCAAAAATAAACTACTGAGACTATATAAAAAAAAATAAAAAGTTTCCACACAGGAGAATTAGGAAAAAGTAATAATAATGAGGCAACCTACTGAAAGGGAGAAGGTATTTACAAATATCCTATGCAATAAAGGGATAGTGTCCAAAATATATAGAATGGATACAACTCAACACCCCAAAACAAGTAATCTGGTTAAAAAATAGTCTGAAGACACGAACAGACATTTTTCCGAAGAAGAAATAGAAATGGCCAACGGTCCCATGAAAAGCTGTTTCACCATTACCCAAGCTCAGGAAAATGCAAACCAGAAGTATAATGAGATATTACCACATACTGTCAGAATGGCGCCCATCAACAACACAAGGAACATCAGGTGCTGGGAGGTTTTGGCAAAAGGGGACCCTCACGCACAGTTGGTGGAACAACAACCTGCTGCAGCCACTCTGGAAAACAGTATGGAGGGTCCTCAAGGCGTTAAACATAGAGTTGCCCTGGATCCAGCAACAACACTACTGGGTATTTACCTAAAGCACATGAACACAAGAACACAAAAGGATACATGCACCCCTTTGTTTCTTCCAGCATTATTTAAAAGATCACAATACAGAAGCAACCAAAGTGTCTGTTGATAAAGTGATAAATGAAATGAGATGCGTATACACACACACACACACACACACACACACACAGGGGAATATTACTCAGGCAAAAAAATAATGAAATCTTGCCATTTGCAGCAACATGGATGGAACTAGAGAAGATTATCCTAAGTGAAAAACAGTCAGTCAGAGAAAGACAATACCATATGATGTCACTCTTGTGTAGTATTGAGGAAACAAACATACATACATAAAGGAGAAAAAAGAGACAAACCAAAATACAGATTCTTTTTTTTTTTTATTTCTTTTCAGCGTAACAGTATTCATTATTTTTGCACCACACCCAGTGCTCCATGCAATATGTGCCCTCCTTAATACCCATCACCTGGCTCCCTTAACATCCCACCCCCAGCCCCTTCAAAACCCTCAGGTTGTTTTTCAGAGTCCATAGTCTCTCATGGTTCACCTCCCCTTCCAATTTCCCTCAACTCCCTTCTCCTCTCCATCTCCCCTTGTCCTCCATGCTCTTTGTTATGCTCCACAAATAAGTGAAACCATATGATCATTGACTCTCTCTGCTTGACTTATTTCACTCAGCATAATCTTTTCCAGTCCCATCCATGTTGCTATGAAAGTTGGGTATTCATCCTTTCTGATAGAGGCATAATACTCCATAGTGTATATGGACCACATCTTCCTTATCCATTCTTCCGTTGAAGGGCATCTTGGTTCTTTCCACAGTTTGGCGACCATGGCCATTGCTGCTATAAACATTGGGGTACAGATGGCCCTTCTTTTCACTACATCTGTATCTTTGGGGTAAATACCCAGTAGTGCAATTGCAGGGTCATAGGGAAGCTCTATTTTTAATTTCTTGAGGGATCTCCACACTGTTTTCCAAAGTGGCTGCACCAACCTGCATTCCCACCAAGAGTGTAAGAGGGTTCCCCTTTCTTCACATCCCCTCCAACACATGTTGTTTCCTGTCTTGCTAATTTTGGCCATTCTAACTGGTGTAAGGTGATATCTCAATGTGGCTTTAATTTGAATCTCCCTGATGGCTAGTGATGATGAACATTTTTTCATGTGTCTGATAGCCATTTGTATGTCTTCATTGGAGAAGTGTCTGTTCATATCTTCTGCCCATTTTTTTTTTTTTAATTTGACAGACGGAGAACACAAGTAGACAGAGAGGCAGGCAGAAAGACACGGAGAAGCAGGCTCCCTGCTGAGCAGAGAGCCTGACGTGGGACTCCATCCCAGGACCCTGGGATCATGACCTGAGCCGAAAACAGAGGCTCTAACCCACTGAGCCACCCAGGCGCCCCTTCTGCCCATTTTTTGATATGATTATCTGTTTTGTGAATGTTGAGTTTGAGAAGTTCTTTATAGATCCTGGATATCAACCTTTTGTCTGTACTGTCATTTGCAAATATCTTCTCCCATTCCGTGGGTTGCCTCTTTGTTTTCTTGACTGTTTCCTTTGCTGTGCAGAAGATTTTGATCTTGATGAAGTCCCAAAAGTTCATCTTCGCTTTTGTTTCCTTTGCCTTTGAAAGAAGTTGCTGTGGCTGATATCAAAGAGGTTACTGCCTATGTTCTCCTCTAGTATTCTGATGGATTCCTGTCTCGCGTTGAGGTCTTTTATCCATTTCGAGTTTATGTTTGTGTACGGTGTAAGAGAATGGTTGAGTTTCATTCTTCTACATATAGCTGTACAGTTTCCCAGCACCATTTATTGAAGAGACTGTCTTTTTTCCACTGTATATTTTTTCCTGCTTTGTCGAAGATTATTTGACCATGGAGTTGCGGGTCCATATCTGGGCTCTCTACTCTGTTGCACTGGTCTATGTGTCTGTTTTCATGCCAGTGTCATGCTGTCTTGGTGATCACAGCTTTGTAGTAAAGCTTGAAATCAGGTAACATGATGCTGCCAGTTTTATTTTTGTTTTTCAACATTTCCTTAGTGATTCGGGTCTCTTCTGATTCCATACAAATTTCTGGATTATTTGCTCCAGCTCTTTGAAAAATACCTGTGGAATTTTGATTGGAATGGCATTAAAAGTATAGATTGCTCTAGGCAGTATAGACATTTTAACAATGTTTATTCTTCTGATCCAAGAGCATGGAATGGTCTTCCATCTTTTTGTGCCTTCTTCAATTTCTTTCATGAGTGTTCTGTAGTTCCTCGAGTACAGTTCCTTTACCTCTTTGGGCAGGTTTATTCCCAGGTATCTTATGGTTCTTGGTGCTAGAGTAAATGGAATCGATTCTCTAATTCCCCTTTCTGTATTTTCATTGTTAGTGTATAAGAAAGCCACTGTTTTCTGTACATTGACTTTGTATCCTGCCATGTTACTGAATTGCTGTATGAATTCTAGTAGTTTGGGAGTGGAGTCTTTTGGGTTTTCCATATAAGGAATCATGTCATCTGTGAAGAGAGAGAGTTTGACTTCTTCATTGCCAGTTTGGATACAATTTATTTCTCTTTGTTGTCTGATTGCTGTTGCTAGGACTTCTAATACTATGTTGAACAAGAGTGGTGAGAGTGGGCATCCTTGTTGTGTTCCTGATCTCAATGGGAAGGCTGCAAGCTTTTTCCCATGGAGGATGATATTTGCTGTGGGTCTTTCATAGATAGATTTGATGAAGTTCAGGAATGTTCCCTCTATCCCTATACTTTGAAGTGTTTTAATCAAGAATGGATGCTGGATTTTGTCAAATGCCTTTTCTGCATCAATTAGAGGACCATGCAGTTCTTCTCTCTTCTCTTATTGATTTGTTTTATCACATTGATTGATTTGTGAATGTTGAACCAACCTTGTAACCCAGGGATGAATCTCACCAGGTCATGGTAGATAATCTTTTTAATATGCTGTTGGATCTTGTTTGCTAGGATCTTGTTGAGAATCTTAGCATCCATATTCATCAGTGATATTGGTCTGAAATTCTCCTTTTTGGTGTGGTCTTTGCCTGGTTTGAGGATCAGGGTAATGCTGGCTTCATAACAAGAGTCTGGAATTTTTCCTTCTCCTTCCATTTTTTTGAAACAGCTTCAGTAGAATAGGTGTTATTTCTTCTTTGAAAGTTTGGTAGAATTCCCAAGGGAATCCATCAGGTCCTGGGCTCTTGTATTTTGGGAGGTTTTTGATCACTGCTTCAATCTCCTCACTAGATATCAGTCTATTCAGGTTGTCAATTTATTCCTGGTGCACTTTTGGGAGTTTAAAGGGCGGGGAAAGCCGCCGTTCATCTAGCATCGTTCTGGAAGCCAGAGCCCATGCCCGGTGCCAAAGAGGCCCCGGGCCCAAACCGCCGTGAGAGCCGGTCACCCCAAAACCGCAACCACCCAGGCAGAAGACAGCAGCGCTCTCCAAGGGTGTGTGGAGGCTCAAGGAACATGCCGGGCCCTTCGCTGGGAGCGAGAAACAGGTCTGCTGAGAGAGCAGCCTTCCCCTCCAACAACGCTGTCGAGGAAAGGTGCCTCCGCAAACTCACTCTTGCCAGAGAACACAGGTGCCTTCGGAAGCGTGTGTGAGGCGAAAGGGGGCAGTGCAGCCATCTCACCTAGGAGGCTGGAGCGTGCGGCCTGCACCCATGGCGAGAACCCTGTTCCAGGGACACAGACGTGATTTCCAAATGTACTTGAAGAAGCCTCAGCCAAAGAGCCCTACGGACGAGCGCTGAGACACCTTCCTGTCAGGAAATCCCTTGGTACACCTATGGCTCCTGAAGAGGGAACACCCTAGCAAGGGCTGTGGGACAGCATTGGCAAGGTGCCACGTACTGACCTGGGCGATCCAGGTGGTCGTGACCTGATTCCTTGCTCCAGAAGCTTGTTCCAGGGTCGCAGCAGCGATGCCAAACGTACTGGAAGAAGCTGAAGCCAAGGGCCCTATGCAAGAAGCGCTAAGACGCCTTCCTGTCAACAAAGCCGTTTCCGTGCATGTTGTTCATGAAGAGGGACCGCCGGTGCGATGCCTGTGTGATAACATCGGCGAGGTGCACTGTGCCAACCCATGAGGAGGAATCCAGTCAACGAGGCATCCTTCCACGAGCTAACGCTTCCCAGGCCGGCGGGAGGGCTAGCCAAAGTGCGTGGTGCAGGACGCGGTAAGGAACACACCCTGGGCTCTGAGGAAGCAGTTCCGTAGAGCACCCCTCTCCAGGCGTGACTTCCGTCATGAAGGCGGACCTCTCTCACAACCTAAGCTCAGAAGCCAAGGAGGGGGCCTTGGGCTTAAGGCCCAGGCGCGATATTGGAGTGACGATTAGGACCTGAAGCGGCCTCCTTCTGCAAGACGCAGGCATTGCCAAAGTGTGTGGGACAGCTCGGGGAACGTGTTTGGTGCTACCCGGTGAGCGAGGAAACACGTCTGTGGCGAAGGCGCCTTTCGGCTCCTACAGAACCGGAGAGAGAAGGTTCAGCCACACACGTGGGCTGGCATGGGAACACAAGTGTACCGCATAGTGCATATGGGGCAAGAGGAAATTGGAAGTCACCTCACCTAGGACGCCAATGTGCATGCAGAAGGTTCCATTCAATGAATGCCTGGTTGCCCCAAGAGGGGCAGCACTCTACCATGCACGCCACTCTAAGGAACAGCAGGGCCGGGAAAGCCGCCGTTAGTCTAGCATCGTTCTGGCAGACAGAGCCCATGCCCAGTGCCAAAGAGGCCCAGGGGCCCACACCGTCGTGAGAGCCAGTCACCCCGAAACCGCATCCACCCAGGCAGAAGACAGCCCCGCTCTCCACAGGGTATGTGAAGGCTCGAGGAACATACAGGGCCCTTCCCTGAGAGCGAGAAACAGGTCTGCTGAGAGAGCAGCCTTCCCCTCCAACAATGCTGTCAAGAAAAGGTGCCTCTGCAAACACGCTCCTGCCAGAGAACACAGGTGCCTTCGGAAGCATGTGTGAGGTGAAAGGGGGCAGTGTTGGATCAGAGCCCCGCTGGCTGGTGTGGTTTCCAGGCCCCTGTGGGAGATGCCTCCGTCTCCCTGAAAAGTGCTGTGGGACCAGAGGTGCTGGCCGTACTGACAGGGTCCCAGATTTGGGCCATGGCCCTCAGGATGTGTGTCCGTTCTCCAGCGTCTGACAGAAGCCTTTTGGCTTTCCGGGAAAGCGAAGCTGACCGCGTCCCTTCCGTGAACCTCATTCCTGGGACTGATGCGTTCACGGCTTGTTCTATGCTTCTTGGTGTCAGAACTGCTTCTCTCCTCAGGGCCCTGAGTGAGGGCGTGCAGTGCCAAGGCGTTGACCTGAGGTCCACTGGTGGCTCGGGCCCGGCGCATGCCACACCCGTTTCCGGCAGCCCTCTCTGCTCAGGGTGCCACCCAGATGTCAGCCTGAAGAAGGGCCTCGCCGCCGGGTCTTCTCTGCCTGACAGGTAGGCAACACAGTTTTTTCCTGAGGCTTGCTCCAGTGGGGCAGCCGGACGGCCTGTGTCAGACTGAGGGAAGCCTTGCTTCTCTCAGAAGTAAACCGGCGCTCTCAGAACAGGATCATTTGTTCTGCTCTGGGTCCCGTTCTCAAGGTAGCAGCAGTAGTCTTTCTCAACACACTTGTGAGGGGCTTCTGTGAGGCCGCGTGAAGGGGTGCCTCCTCGGATGCCATCCGCGATCCAAGTGCAGGCGGCCTGCCTTAGGCTTCCGCACCAACACACAGGAGTGAATTTTTCTCTTTCTGTGAAGGAGCCCTGCTTGTGAAGGCAGCTCGGTTTCCTGCTTGTTTCAGGGAGGGAAGGCTGCGGTTCTCTCCTGAGTTTTCCAGGCTGAGGTTTGAGAAGGGCTCCTTCTCCGTGGAGCGACACGGTACGGGGACGGTGTTCACATTCCCCACTGACTTCTTTCTCCCCAAGGAGGCAGAGGGATGCTACCTCAGCCATTCTCACACACATACACTCTTGGCACACAGCTGCGCCGTGGAGGGTGCAAGGCACTGACCGGGGCTCTGCCAGTCCCTCAGGACGGGTGCTCCTCCGTTAGCAAGTGGGCTGATTCCTCTCTCATTCACTTCTCTCTTCACGGATGTTGCTTGGGCAAGGACGTTTTTCCCCGAGATCGGCTGCTTTTTTGGATCAGGGCCCCGCTGGCTGGTGCGGTTTCCAGGCCCCTGTGGGAGACGCCTCCGTCTCCCTGAAAAGTGCTGTGGGACCAGAGGTGCTGGCCGCACTGACAGGGTCCCAGAGTGGGGCCATGGCCCTCAGGATGTGTGTCCATTCTCCAGCATCTGACAGAAGCCTTTTGGGTTATCGGGAATGTGACGCTGACGGGGTCCCCTCCGTGAAGCTTATTCCAGGGACTGATGCGTTCACGGCTTGCTTTATGCTTCTCGGTGTCAGAACTGCTTCTCTCCTCAGGGCCCTGAGTGAGGGCGTGCAGTGCCAAGGCATCCTCCTGAGGTCAACTGGTGGCTTGGGCCTGGCGCATGCCGCACCCGTTTCCGGCAGGCCTCTCTGCTCAGGGTGCCACCAAGATGTCAGCCTGAAGGAGGGCCTCGCCGTCCAGTCTTCTCTGCCTGAAAGGTAGGCAACACGGTTTTTTCCTGAGTCTTGCTCCAGTGGGGCAGCCCGACAGTGGGTGTCAGGCTGAGGGAAGCCATGCTTCTGTCAGAAGTAAACCGGCGCTGTCAGAACAGGAGGGGTTGTTCTGCTCTGGGTCCTGTTCTCATGGTAGCAGCAGTAGCTGTTCTCGATGCACTTGGTGTGGGGCTTCTGTGAGGCCACGTGAAGGGGTGCCTCCTTGGATGCCGTCCGTAATCCGAGCCTGGGCGGCCTTCCTTAGGCTTCTGCACCAACACAGGGGGGCAAACTTTTCTCTTTCTGCGAAGGAGCCCTGCTCGCGAAAGGCAGCTCGGTTTCATGCTTGTTTCTGGGAGGGAAGGCCGCGGTTCTCTCCTGAGTTTTCCAGGCTGAGGTTTGAGAAGGCCTCCTCCGTGGATCGACGTGGTGCGGGGACGGTGTTCGCATTCCCCACTGACTTCTTTCTCGCCAGGAGGCAGAGGGACTTTCCCTCAGGCATTCACACACACCCTCTTAGATAATGGCTTCCCCATTGAGGATGCACGGCGCTGACACGGGAAGGGCCAGCCCCTCAGCATGGTCCCTCCCCTGTCAGAATGCGAGCCGATCCCTTGCTTATGGGCGTTCTTTCTTGAGGGACGTGTTTGGGGAGAACGTGTGTTCCCGAGAACTGCGGCTTTTCTGTAATGCAGGGACCAGCTGGCTGGTCCGGCTTCCAGGCCGCTGAGTGACACTCCTCAGGTTCCCTGAAACACACCGTCACACCAAATTTGCTGGCCGCACCGACATTGTCCTGGGGTTGGGTCCAAAACCCTCAGGATGTGTGTCCATGCGCCAGCATCTAGGAGAAGGCATTTGGCTCTCGGGAAAACCGGAGCGGCCGGCATTCCCTCCGCTAAGCCCGATTGCGGAGCTGAGGCATCCAAGGCTTGCTCTGTGCTTCTAGGTGTCAGAACTGTCTCTTTCTTCACGGGACTGAGTGTGGCATTCGGTGCCTAGTCATCGTCCTGAGGTAAACCTATGGCCAGTGTCTTGTGCTCTTGCCACCCGTTTCGGGCGGGCTGCTCTGCTCAGGGCTCCTCCAAGATGTTTGACTGAAGGAGGGCCTCACCCTCCTGTTCTCTCTGCACCTTCCTTAGACCTCCAAATCGATGTTGGAGGGGCATCGTTCATTCAACACCGTGTCAGGGGACACTCGTCGCATTCCCCACCGGCTCACTTCTCACGTGGAGGCAGAGGGCTTTTTCCTCAAGTCTTCATGCAGACACACACGCACACAGTCACATACACACACACACGCTGTGCAGAAGGTGTACGTCTTTGTGACTCAGGATGGTGCCTGGGAGATGCCAGCCTAAAGGCCTTGTCCCTCTGGCCAAAGGACATTGGTCTTTCCCTTGTCCTTGTAGGCTTCTCTCCTTGGGGAAGATGTGTGTTGTTGGACAGTTTCCCCTGAGGAGGTTTATGCTTAGGGTACAGAGCCTGGCACGCTGGTTCAGCGTTCCAGGGGGAACACTCCTGTCTTCCTGAAAATCCAGGTCAGGGCAGGGGTGCAGGCATCTCAAGCTCTCTCTTGGGGAGTTCTAGGGCCCCTGGGAGAGAAGGGCATTCGCCTGCATCTGGGAGACTGCGTCCAGCTCCCCACCAACATGTTCGCGGTGGCCTGTTTTCTCCATTGCTCTTTCTTCAGAGCTAAGGGCTCCTCACTTTCTGCCCTTCTGACAGAACTCCAAAAGGCCTTTGTTTGTGCAGGACCATGCATGGAGTTCCCGCAGGCTCTATTCACTGAGGGACACATCGGCCGTTTGTTTGTGCTTCCAAACACCTTGTGGGAAAGGCCTCTCTGCTCAGGGTAGCTGGACATTGGTAGCCTGAATGAGGCTTTAGTGACCACATTGTCTCTCTCCAGAAGTGTCTAGCCATGCACTCTTGTCCTGCCTTAACACGCAGGCCCAGGGCAGGGTGACTGCGAGTGTTAGGCTGAGAGAGTAGATAAGTCAGCACTGGTGTTTCTGCAATGAGAAGTAGAGTTTGTGTTCTGCGGTCAGGCATGCATTTGCTGCCCACGGTTAGGCAAGTGGCCATGGAGTCGGTGTGATCTGATCCCATGGCAGCGTGGGTACCCATTCTGAATGAAGTGGTAAAGGGTACTTTATAAAATTCTCTGATCTAAACACCCATCTCGTGCCTCAGTTTTATTCCCTCCATTCCACACTGGTTTGAATTCTTCTGTTCTCTGAAATTAGGTGTAGTCATGAAAAGTTGTTTAGCTTCAGGAATGATTCTTATAGGACAGCTACAGCACTTTCTTTTTTTTTTAATTTTTAATTTTTTTATTAACATAAAATGTATTATTAGCCGAAGGGGTACATATATGTGAATTTTCAGATTTACACATACCTTCCCCAATGTCCTTAACCCCACCACCTTCTCCCTTCCCTTCCTCCCCCTGGAAACCCTCAGTTTGTGAGAATAAGAATCTCTTATGGTTTGTCTCCCTCCAGATCGCATCTTGATCGCATTTATTCCTTTCCTAACCCCCCAACCCCCCATGATTCCTCTCAACTTCCTCATATCAGGGAATCATATGAAAATTTCCTTTCTCTGATTGACTTATTTCACTCAGCATAATACCCTCTTGTTCCATCCATGTCATTGCAAATGGCAAGATTTCGTTTCTTTTGATGGCTGCATAGTATTCCATTGTATATATATACACACATCACATCTTTATCCATTCATTTGTTGATGGACATGTAGGTTATTTCTATAGTTTGGCTATTGTGGACATTGCTGCTATAAACATACAGCTGCACGTGCCCCTTCTGATCACTACATTTTTACCTTTAGGGTAAATACCCAGTAGTGTGATTGCTGGGTCGTAGGGTAGCTCTATTTTCAACTTTTTGAGGAACCTCCATGCTGTTTTCCAGAGTGGCTGCACCAGCTTGCATTCCTACCAATAGTGTAGGAGGGTTTCCCTTTCTCTGCATCCTTGCCAACATCTGTCGTTTCCTAACTTGTTAATTTGCTAAAATTCTGACTGGTGTGAGGTGGTATCTCATTGTGGTTTTGATTTGTATTTCCCTGATGCCGAGTGATGTGGAAGACTTTTTCATATGTCTGTTGGCAACCTGGCTGTCTTCCTTACAGAAATATCTGTTCATGTCCTCTTCCCATTTCTTTATTGGATTACCTGTTCTTTGGGTGTTGAGTTTGATAAGTTCTTTATAGATTTTGGATACTAGCCCTTTATCTGATATGTTATTTGTGAATATCTTCTCCCATTCTGTCAGTTGTCTTTTGGTTTTGTTAACTGTTTCCTTTGCTGTGCAAAAGCTTTTGATCTTGATGAAGTCCCAATAGTTCATTTTTGCCCTTGCTTCCCTTGCCTTTGGTGATGTTTCTAGGAAGAAGTTGCTGTGGATGAGGTCGAAGAGGGTGCTACCTGTGTTCGCCTCAAAGATTTTGATGGATTCCTGTCTCATATTGAGGTCTTCCATCCATTTTGAGTCTATTTTCTTGTGTGGTGTAAGGAAATGGTCCAGTTTCATTCTTCTGCATGTGGCTGTCCAATTTTCCCAACACCATTTGTTGAATAGACTGTTGTTTTTTCATGGACATTCTTTCCTGCTTTGTTGAAGGTTAGTTGACCAAGAGTTGAGGATCTATTTCTGGGCTCTTTATTTTGTTCCATTGATGTATGGGTCTGGTTTTGTGTCAATACTGCATTGTCTTGAGATTACAGCTTTGTAATAGAGCTTGAAGTCTGGAAATGTGATATCACCAACTTTGGCTTTCTTTTTCAACATTCCTCTAGCTATTCAGGGTAGTTTCTGGTTCTATATAAATAAGATTATTTGTTCCATTTCTTTGAAAAAAATTGATGGGGCTTGTATGAAATGTGTAGATTGCTTCAGGTAGCATAAATATTTTCACAATATTTGTTCTTCCAATCCATGAGCATGGAACGTTTTCCTATTTCTTTGTGTCTTCCTCAATTTCTTTCATGAGTACTTTATAGTTTTCTGAGTACAGATTCTTTGCCTCTTTGGTGAGGTTTATTCCTAGGTATCTTATGGTTTGGGGTGCAATTGTAAATGGGATCGACTCCTTAATTTCTCTTTCTTCTGTCTTGCTGTTGGTGTATAGAAATGCAACTGACTTCTTTGCATTGATTTTATATCCTGACACTTTACTGAATTCATGTCTGAGTTCTAGCAGTTTTGGAGTGGAGTCTCTTGGGTTTTCCACATAAAGTATCATACCATGTGCAAAGAGTGAGAGTTTGACCTCTTCTTTGCCTATTCAGTTGCATTTATTTCTTTCTGTTGTCTGATTGCTGAGGCTAGGACTTCTAGTACTTTGTTGAATAGCAGTGGTGATGGTGGACATTGCTGCCATGTTCTTGACCTTGGCGGAAAAGCTCTCAGTTTTACCCCACTGAGAATGATATTTGCTCTGGGTTTTTCATATATGGCTTTCATGATATTGAGGTAGTTACCCTCTGTCCCTACACTTTGAAGAGTTTGGATCAGGAAAGGATGATGTGCTTTGTCAAATGCTTTTTCAGCATGTATTGAGAGCATCATATGGTTCTTGTTCTTTCTTTTATTATTGTATCACATTGATTGATTTGCAGATGTTGAACTAACCTTGCAGCCCTGGAATAAATCTGTTCTTTCTTTTATTAATGTATTGTATCACATTAATTGATTTGTGGATGTTGAACTAACCTTGCAGCCCTGGAATAAATCCCACTTGGTTGTGGTGAATAATCTTTTTCTTTTCTTTTTTTTTAAATTTTTTTTATTTTTTCAGCATAACAGTACTCATTATTTTTGCACCACACCCAGTGCTCCATACAATCAGTGCCCTCTACAATACCCACCACCTGGATCCCCCAACCTCCCACCCCCAGCCCCTTCAAAACCCTCAGGTTGTTTTTCAGAGTCCATAGTCTCTCATGGTTCACCTCTCCTTCCAATTCCCCTCAACTCCCTTCTCCTCTCCATCTCCCCTTGTCCTCCATGCTATTTGTTATGCTCCACAAATAAGTGAAACCATATGATAATTGATTTTCTCTGCTTGACTTATTTCACTCAGCATAATCTCTTCCAGTCCTGTCCATGTTGCTACAAAAGTTGGGTATTCATCATTTCTGATGGAGGCATAATACTCCATAGTGTATATGGACCACATCTTCCTTATGCATTCGCCCGTTGAAGGGCATTTTGGTTCTTTCCACAGTTTGGCGACCATGGCCATTGCTGCTATAAACATTGGGGTACAGATGGCCCTTCTTTTCACTACATCTGTATCTTTGGGGTAAATACCCAGTAGTGCAATTGCAGGGAAGCTCTATTTTTAATTTCTTGAGGAACCTCCACACTGTTCTCCAAAATGCAAGTTGGTGAAGCCACTTTGGAGAACTGTGAATAATCCTTTTAGTGTACTGTTGGATCCTACTGGCTAGTATTTTGGTCAGAAGTTTTGCATTTTTGTTCATCAAGGATATTTGTCCGTAATTCTTTTTTTTTTTTTTTAAGATTTTATTTATTTATTTGACAGAGAGAGATCACAAGTAGATGGAGAGGCAGGCAGAGAGAGAGAGAGAGAGGGAAGCAGGCTACCTGCTGAGCAGAGAGCCCGATGCGGGACTCAATCCCAGGACCCTGAGATCATGACCTGAGACAAAGGCAGTGGCTTAACCCACTGAGCCACCCAGGCGCCCCCGTAATTCTCTTTTTTGATGGGATCCTTGTTTGGTTTGGGAATCAAGGCAATGCTGGCCTCATAAAATGAGTTTGGAAGTTTTCCTCTCATTTCTATTTTTTGGAACAGTTTCAGGAGAATAGGTATTAATTCTTCTTTTTTAAATGTTTGGTAGAATTCCCCTGGGGAGCCGTCTGGCCCTGGGCGCCTGTTTTTTGGGAGATTTTTAATGGCTGCTTCAATCTCCTTACTGGTTATGGGTCTGTTCAGGTTTTCTATTTCTTCCTGGCTCGGTTTTGGTAGTTTATACATCTCTAGGAATGCATCCATTTCTTCCAGATTGTCAAATTTGCTGGTGTAGAGTTGCTCATAGTATGTTCTTATAATTGTATTTCTTTGGTGTTGGTTGTGATCTCCCCTCTTTCATTCATGATGTTATTTATTTGGGTACTTTCTCTTTTCTTTTTGATAAGTCTGGCCAGGGTTTATCAATCTTCCTAGTTTTTTCAAAGAACCAGCTTCTAGTTTCATTGATTTGTTCTACTGTTCTTTTGCTTTCTACTTCATTGATTTCTTCTCTGATCTTTATTATTTCTCTTCTCCTGCTGGGTTTAGGATTTCTTTGCTGTTCTTTCTCCAGCTTCTTTAGCTGTAGGGATAGGTTGTGTATTTGAGGACTTTCTTGTTTTCTTAGAAAGGCTTGTATCTCTCTATATACTTTCCTCTCAGGAGTGCCTTTGCTGTGTCCCAAAGATTTTGAACACTCATGTTTTCATTTTCATTTGTTTCCACGAATTTTTTCCATTCTTCTTAATTTCCCGGTTGACCCATTCATTCTTTAGTAGGATGATCTTTAGCCTGCATGTATTTGAGTGCTTTCCAACTTTTCTCTTTTGATTGAGTTCTAACTTCAGAACATTGTGGTCTGAAAATATGCAGAGAATCATCCGAATCTTTTGGTGCTGGTTGAGACATAATTCGTGGCCCAGGATGTGATCTATTCCGGATGATGTTCCATGTGCACTAGAGAAGAATGTGCATTCTGTTGCTTTTGGATGGAATATTCTGAATATATCTGTGATGTCCATCTGGTCCAGTATGTCATTTCAAGTCTATTTCTTTGTTGATCTTTTGCTTGGATGATCTCTCCATTTCAGTGAAGGGAGGTGTTAAAGTCCCCTACTATTATTGTATTACCATTGATGTGTTTCTTTGATTCTGTTATTAGTTTATATAATTGGTTGCTCCCATGTTAGGGACATAGATATTTAAATTTTTAAAATCTTCTTGTTGGACAGACCCTTTAAGTATGCTATAGTGTCCTTCCTCATCTCTCAGAATCTAATTGGTCCTATATAAGGATCACCACCCCAGCTTTCTTTTGATGTCTATTAACATGGCAAATTTTTTCCCACCCCCTCACTTTAAATCTGGAGGTGTGTTTGGGTCTGAAATAAGTTTCTTGCAGGCAGCATATTGATGGGTCTCTTTTTTTTTTTTTTTTATCCTTTCTGATACCCTATGTTTTTTGATTGGGGCATTTAGCCCATTTACATTCAGGGTAACTATCGAAAGATAAGAGTTTAGTGCCACTGTATTGTCTGTAAGGTGACTATTACTGTGTATTGTGTATTGTCTCTGTTCCTTTCTGGTCTACTACTTTTAGGCTCTCTCTTTTCTTAGAGGAACCCTTTCAATATTTCCTGTAGGTTTGGTTTGATGTTTGCAAATTCTTTTAATTTTTCTTTGTCCTAAAGCTTTTTACCTCTCCTTTTATTTTCAATGATAACCTAGCTGGATATAGTATTCTTGGCTGCATATTTTTCTTGTTTAGTGCTCTGAATATTTCATGCCAGTTGTTTCTGGCCTGCCAGGTCTCTGTGGATAAGTCTGCTGACAATCTAATATTTCTACCATTGCATGTTACAGACTTCTTGTCCCAAGCTGCTTTCAGGATTTTCTCTTTGTCACTAAGACTTGTAAGTTTTACTATTAGATGACGGAGTGTGGGCCTGTTTTTATTGATTTTGAGGGGGTTCTCTATGCCTCCTACATTTTGATATTTGTTCTTTTTTGCCATATTAGGAAATGTTCCACTATAATTCGCTCCAATATACTTCTGGCCCCTCTCTCACTCTCTTCTTCTTCTGGAATCCCAATTATTCTATTGTTGTTTTGTCTTATGGTATCACTTAGCTCTCAAATTCTCCCTTCATGGTCCAGTAGTTGTTTGTCTCTCTTTTCTCATCTTTATTTTCTGTCATTTGGTCTTCTATATCACTAATTCTGTCTTCTGCCTCATTTATCCTAGCAGCAAGTGCCTCTATTTTTTTTTCAAAGATTTTATTTATTTATTTGACAGAGAGAGATCACAAGTAGGCAGAGAGGCAGGCAGAGATAGAGGAAGAAGCAGGCTCCCCACTGAGCAGAGAGCCCAATGCGGGGCTCGATCCCAGGACCCTGAGATCGTGACCTGAGCCGAAAGCAGTGGCTTAACCCGCTGAGCCACCCAGGCGCCCCATGTCTCTATTTTTTTATTGCACCTCATTAATAGCTTTCTTAATTTCAACTTGGTTAGATTTTAGTTTTTTATTTCTCCAGAAAGGGATTTTGTTTCTCCAGAGAGCGTTTCTCTAATATCTTCCATGCTTTTTTTGAGCCTGGCTAGCACCTTAAGAATTGTCGTTCTGAACTCTAATTCTGACGTGTTACCAATGTCCATATTGATTAGGCCCCTAGCCAGTGGTACTGCCTCTTCTTCTTTTTTCATGGTGAGTTTTTCCACCTTGTCATTTTATCCAGATAAGAATATATGAATGAGAGAATAAAATACTAAAACAGTGGCAAAGACCCCAGAAAAGTGTACACTAACCAAATTAGAAGAGACCCAAAACCAGGGGAAGAAGGGGGGGAAGAAATAATTAAAAAATATATTTTTTAAAAATATATATTTTTAATATATATTTAAAATATATATATATGTATGTATATATATATATATTAGACTGGTGAATAGACCAGAGCCACCCACTTGATTCTGGGTGTATTCTGGTCTCTTAGAAGAACCTATCTCCCAGTATTTCAATGAAAGAAAAACTTATATATATACAAAAATAAGGGTAAATATGATGAAGGTTTGGAATAAGATTGTAAAGATGAAATTTAAAAAAAAATTCTAAAAAATGAATTGATAAGATGAGTGGATTCAAAAAGAGAGAGAAAAAAAAGAGAATGTGATCATGCTGGAGAATAGAACAAAACCATGTATTAGATTTAGTGTATATTTTGACCTAATAGAAGAAAGTGTATCTCAAAATTTTAAAGAAAAAAACCTACACAAAAAATACACAAAAAATAAGATTAAATACAATGTAGGGATAAAATATGACTATAACAATGAAGATTTAAAAAGAATTTTAAAAAAATACATTGTTAAGATAAACTAGTTAAGAATGTTAAAAGAGGAAAAGTTAAAAAATAGAAAAAGAAAAAGTAAAATTTTTAAAAATTTAACTTTGCAAGACTAAAGGATCATTGGGAAAGAGCCATGAATTCCATGAGTTGATTCACCCTAGCTCTGGAGTTCTGCTGTTCTGTTTGAATAGTGAACTTGGTCTTGGCTGGATGTTCTTGTTGATCTTCTGGGGGAGGGGTCTGTTGCGGTGAGTCTCAAATGTCTTTGTCCAAGGCGGAACTGCACTAGTCTTGACAAGGACCAGGCTAAGTAATATCCTTGGGTTTGCTCTTCAGACCTTTTGTTCCCTGAATGCTCTCCATTCTCTGTAGAGCTTTGGAGGATGGGAATGAAAATGGAGGCCTCCCGGGGTGCCTGGGTGGCTCAGTGGGTTAAGCCTCTGCTTTCAGCTCAGGTCATGGTCTCAAGGTCCTGGGATTGAGCCCCACATTGCACTCTCTGCTCAGCAGGGAGCCTGCTTCCCCCTCTCTCTCTGCCTGCCTCTGCCTATTTGTGATCTCTATCTCTGTGTCAAATAAATAAATAAAATCTTAAAATTAAAAATAAAATAAAGAAAATGGAGGCCTCCCAATTTCCAGCCCAGAAGAGCCAAGAGCATGGGACCTCATTCCTCAGTGCACCCTAAGAGAAAAGCAGTCAATCCCTCCCATTTCCCTGGTTTTCGGCTGCACTCTGAGTCCACCCAGCCTCTGATCGAGTGTTTCTATCTCTGGTGCATGGCCCCATTTGGAGTCTCCAAATCCAGGAAATTCCTGACACTTACTCCAGCACTGCTCCTGCTGGAAGAGAAAGGAGGTGGTCTCTCCGGATCTTCCACTTGTGGGTTCTCTGCTCAAAGAGCAGTGGCCCGACTCTGCCACAGTTTAAGGTAACCCTGATCTGAGATGTCACTCCTCGTCTCTGGTATCTGGTACCTCTGCCACACTCAGACACCCCTGGTCTTTCTGTGATCCAGGCAGACCTAAGACCACACTGTCCCTTGGAGGGTTCCATCCCCTCTCTGCCTCTAGAGTGATGTCCCTCAGTGGAGCAGACTTCTAAAAGTTGTGATTTTGTGCTCTGCTCTTCCACTGCTTCCTGGAAGCCAGCCCCTCCCCCCACAGTCTATCTTCCCATCGTTTCAGATTCACTTCTCTGCATGTCCTATCTTCCAGAAAGTGGTCAATTTTCTGTTCCTAGAATTGATGCTCTTTTCTCTTCTGTCATATGTTGAGTTTGTAGGTATTTGGAATGGTTTGATAACTATCTAGCTAAACTCTTGGGATCTGATGACATTTCAGTCCCCTACTCCTCTGCCATCTTGCTATTCCCCCAGAAAAAGCATTTCTGATGCCTGTAAGGATAGAAGAAAGTGCAAATGTCTTAGCTCCAAGAAACAGCAATGGAGAAGACCATCTTCCACGAACATTTTCTCAGGAAGCTGGAAGCCATCTCCCAGATGCAGGACAGCACCCTTATATACTGAGGGCTCTAGACTTCACCCCAGAGACCAGTCTGGGATGCATGCGCCTCTGCCCTGACATAATGCTTCAGAGAGACAACAGTGTTTCCCTAGGGACGCCTGGAAGCCAAACCAACATGCTGGGCCCTGACCTCTTAGAAACAACTCCCAGGAGGGAAACTGCCCTTCACCCAACATCTTCCCTGAAGGGAGAAGCATGCAAGTGTAAGGGAAACATCCAGTATACTTTTGCTGGAGGGACAAGGCCATGAGGCCAGCTTCTCCCCAGGCACCATCTTGTGTCATGAAGATGGAAACCATCTTCAAAGTGTGTGTGTGAACACATGAGGAAAAGACCATGTGCCTCCATGTGAGAAGTCTGTGTAGAATGTGACCACAATCCCCTAACAAAGTGTTGCATGAAGGATGCCTCCTCAAACATCTGTCTGGAGGCCTAATGTATGTGTCATAGGTGTTACCTCTAAGAATCATCCCTTAAGTGAAACCATCTTTCACAACCACCACTCTTTCCAGAGGAGAGAAATATTTGCACCAGTGTGGGGTGAAGGAGGGGGAAGCATAAGGAAAGAGACGGGTGCTTATGTCTGAGGATCTTTGAGAAAGCTTCCCCTTACCTTGGGCCTCAGAAGAGGCCCACACACTGCCCCAGGATTGGCTCCTGCCCTCTCCCTGACTGCTATCCTATCCAAGGGCCCCAGCTCCTGGACTCAGAGCAGAACACAAACTCCAGTTCTGAGTACAGACACCAGCTCTGACCTCTCCTGGTCTCTCAGCCTAAACCTCACCCTGACCTGGGCCTGCATGTGAAGGCATGAGGAGAGAGCAGTGCTAGACACTTCTGTGGGAGAGACAGTGCAGTAATGAAACCCTCCTTCAGGCTAACATCTTCTGGGCACCCTGAACAGAGAGGCCATTCCAAAAGGGTGTGTGGGAATGCAAGGAAAGGCCCACATGCTTACCATGTTGAAACGTGTCTCAGGTGAACACTACCCATGGTCCTGTGATGAGAGAAGCATTTCTGATATCTTATAAGCATAGAGGAAAGTTTCAACCTCTTAACTGCAACAGACAGCAGTGCAGAAGACTGTCTTTAATGAATATTTTCACAGAAGCTAGAAGCCAGCTCGCAGACACAGGTGAGTGTTCTTAATATACTGAGGCCCATAGACTCCCCTGGAGAAACTGATCTGTGTAACATGTGCCTCTGCCCTGACATTGTGTTTCTGGTAAACAGCAGTGTTTTCAAATGGCTTCCCAGAAGCCTAATGGACATGCTGGGCCCTGACCTCTAAAAAGCAATTCCCTTGGGGGAAACCATACTTCACTAACCATCTTCTTCCAGGAAGAGAGAAGCATGGAAGTGTAAGGGAAACACCCAGTATACTTATGTTGGAGTGACAAGGCACTTTGGTCAGCTTGTCTCAGGTCACTGTTTTGTTTCACAAACAGGCAATTTTTAAATGGTGTGTGTGAATGTAGAGACACTCATTTTTTTTTTTTTTAATAAATCTGAAGTATGGGAATGGTGGGGCTCTCTTGCAGGTTTAACGTTGAGAACCACTCTGATTCCAGGTCCTGCTGAAATGAGAAAAAATGATGTATTTATAGAATGGGATTTTCTAGGTAAAGAGGTGTGGCCACGTGGCATTTTCCCTGGAAGCATATGTGCTGGTCTTAGGTGGTGTACGTTTGTGTTCCAGAAAGTAGGTGTGTCTCCACATGAATTCCTGTGCTGTGATTCTCCGTGTTTGTGTTAGTTTTGTGTACGGTGTGTTCCTGAAGATATATGTTTCCTTGAACATTATAGACAGTATTGCCTTATCAAATATTGAATTTTTTTCACTTACATTAGTTTCCTTTAGGATATTCTTGTGTCCACAATGACAGGTATTGCTCCTCCTCAAGAAGCTAAATAAGAATTTATTGTATGGATGTATCATGTTTTCTTTGAAATTCATCTGCTGATGGACACCAGTCTATTTTCTGTATCCTGGCTATTGTGGATAATGCTGCAATGAACATGGGAGTGCAGGTGTATCTTCGATATAATGATTTAACTTCATTTGGATGTATACCCAGACATGTGAGTGCTGGATTGTATGGGAGTTCTTTTTGCAACTGTCTGAGGACACTCAACACCGTTTTCATGAGTGGAAAACTATCACATTCCTACTAATAACCTATATAGACTCACATTTTCCATATCCTTATCAACATCAGTTTTTGGTTTGGGTTTTCAGGTTGGGTCCTAGACATCCTAACAGATGAAATGATGTATTATCCTCCTTTGGATTTGCAATGCCGTCATGATTCGTTATGTTGAGCATACTTTCACATGTCTGTTGGCCACTGATTTGTTTCCCTTGCAGCAAAGTCTATTCATGTCTTTCCTTTATTCTCAAATTTGGTTAAATGTCTCTTTAATTTTCTTCCATTTTGTAAAGAAACACCTTTTCTGATCTAAGGATTTCACAAGACAGCATGGTACTGGCAGAAAAACAGACAGATAGACCACTGGAACAGAGTAGAGAGCCCAGATATGGACCCTCAACTCTATGGTCAAATAATCTTCGACAAAGCAGGAAAAAATACACAGTGGAAAAAAGACAGTTTCTTCAAAAAACGGTGCTGGGAAAATTGGATAGCTGTGTGTAGAAGAATGAAACTCGGCCATTCTCTTACACCATACACAAAGATAAACTCAAAATGGATAAAAGACCTCAGTGTGAGGCAGGAATCCCTCAGAATCCTGGAGGACAACATAGGCAGTAACCACTTCAACATCGGCCACAGCAACCTCTTTCAAGACACGTCTCCAAAGGTGAAGGAAACAAAAAGAAAAATGAACTTTTGGGACTTCATCAAGATCAAAAGCTTCTGCACAGCAAAGGAAACAGTCAACAAAACAAAGAGGCAACCCACGAAATGGAAGAAGATATTAGAAAATGACACTCCAAAGGGTGCATATCCAAGATCTATAAAAAAACTCCTCAAACTCAACACACACAAAACAGATAATCACGTCAAGTTTGGGCAGAAGCATGCCTGAGTAGCTCAGTGGGTTAAGCCTCTGCCTTCAGCTCAGGTCATGATCTCAGCGTCCTGGGATCAAGCCCCACATTGGGCTCTCTGCTCAGCAGGGAGCCTGCTTCCCCCGATCTCTCTCTGCCTGCTACTCTGCCTACTTGTGATCTCTCTCTGTCTCAAATGAATAAATAAAAACTTTTTTTAAAATGGGCAGAAGACATGAAAAGACACTTCTCCAAAGAAGACATACAAATGGCTAACAGACACATGAAAAAATGTTCATTATCACTAGCTATCAGGGAGATTCAAATCAAAACCACATTGAGATATCACCTTACACCAGTTAGAATGGCCAAAATTAACAAAACAGTAAGCAACATGTGTTGAAGAGAATGTGGAGAAAGGATTTTAAATATTTTCTCCAATATGTAGGTTCCCTTTCCAATCTGTTGGTTGTTGAAGAATGTCCTTTTCCAAACATGTAGTCTTGTCAAAGGTCATTATGCCATAAATGAGTGCATTTATTTGGGGGCTATCTATTGTGCTCCAACATGTCCCTGCCAGCACCATGTTATTTGCTTCATGTAGCTGTCATATTTTTTAAAGTCAGCAACTATGGAGCCACCACCTTGTTCTTCATTCTCAAGAATGTTTTGGCTATCTCTGTTCCTTTGTGTTTCTTTACGTATTTTAGCAGTTTTCATCTTTCTGTTAAATGACATTGTGATTTTCATAGGTGTTACATTGAATCTGTAGGCCATTTATTTCAGGAACTGGGTATTCACTTTAGTGTCCAAAGGTCTCCAATAGTACCTGGCATGCATGCGTGAAACTAGAAATTATCTACACATAAATGGTCATATCAGGTCAGGAATTAATGTGAGAGGAATAAGCAGGGGAGCAAGGGGTTATATCTTGTGCATAGCTGGATTCTAGTGCTGTGCTACCCAAGGAGTCTGTCTACAATCCATTTTTTTTTCTTTTTTCTTTTTATACCAAAATACTTATGGAAATTTAGTTTATTTTATAATAATGCATGAATAAATAGGTTATTTAATAACTGTCATCTTGAACAAAAGATAATTAGATTCCTATTTTTCACCATTCACATAAACTAAATCTCAGATGAATCAAGGACTTAAATATAAAAGAACCATAAAGGTATTAGAAGAAAACATGGGGGACTTAGTGTTAATAATCTTATAGCTGGCTAGGTTTATTTAAATAAGATAAAATTTAAATAAGATAAAATAAGTCCAGTCCAGAAAGGATAAGATTGGTGAATGTGAATATTTAACAATTTCAAACTCTATTCTCATCACATAAAGCACCATTACCAGAGATAAAAGAAAGTCCAGAAAAGTGTACTTCACTTAATATCTTAGACCAAAACCTAATTTATTTAATATATTTCAAGCTCATTCAAATCAAGAGGGAGGAGAACTTCAGCCTAACATTCTAATGGCATGGGATTTAACAGTTTATATAAATAAATTCCATTTTAAACAAAAAAAAAATATGCTCAACCTTACCTGTAATGCTAGAAATACAAGGCAATATTGTTTACCTATTTGTTTGGCCAAATAATATAAATTCTGAAAACACACACAGTTAATAAGGGTATGGAGAGTTAGAGAGTCTCAAGCATTGCTGGTGGGATGCAAGCATATGGAGGGAAGGTTAGCCATGTCTTCCAAAATAAGAGTTGCATCTACCCTTTGTATCAACAATTCCACTTCTAGGTACGCAATCTTCAGACTTATAGGCAGGTTTAGGATTTTGATTGCAGAATCTTTTATAGGACCAAAAGGCT